>LUCH01003987.1:0-10717 GCA_013368495.1 Paragonimus heterotremus
TATTATAGTCGCTACACTCTGGTGACCCTAACTGTTTTTTTTGGCAACTGTCCTATCTTATGGATCGAGAATGTTTTTAGGTCACTACGCACTATATAAATACCTTGTATTTTTTCGCCTTGTCGCTCCCGTTGTTGGAACGTAACAAAGCTGTTTTTTGCACCCGCCTTTTAGTTTGTCTTGGGAGCAAATACGGGGGCAGTCAGTGTATTTTCAGAGCAGAGATTTTCCTGGTTAATTATTACTAGGAGGTAAATTCGATTTTTGCTAACCACACTACTATATCGAGGGTTCACAACAGATAGATACCTCATTACGGTCGATATATCGAACTTGCGCGTTATTCAGCGGACTTCCTTGAGCTGCCAGATTCTGTCGTTACAAATGAATTCGTCCGAAACGTGTCGCGTCTAAGTAGGAAATGGTTGGAGCGTTTTTGTGGAGTTTTTGCTTGACCTAAGTAGTGCCTCACTACCGATGGAGTGGCTCACAACACTGTTAATTCTTTCTGTTAAGGAATATACCGGCTCTCTGAATAATTAAGGTCGGTGGTCACACTCATGCACGAGTTCTTATTAATTTAAACAGCAAAGTAACCACAGAAGCCCCATTCTTATCGATGTCTCCTCCAAGTTATTCAGTTGTATTAGGATACATAACCAGCTTGAACCTGGCGATTCATAGACGAGACGATTTAGTAGATCGGACCAGATTTCAATTACAGTAGATGAATTTTTAGCCTGCGTCCAACCTAGTAGTTCTGGGATTGCGGAGCTACACTTTCCTGCATTTTTTGACCTAAAGGTCACTCTGGGCTATTTTTCCTGAAATGGTCCTTGAAAATGTAGACAAGCCAATTATAGCAACAGGTTCGATCAGCAGTAATGATATCGATTGGTAACTATGAGGTGTTGAGTTTCAGCCCGGTTGCTGAAGGCTCTTCTGTCCAGGTTTGGACGACCTAGCAGAATCCAGTCCATATGTGACTGGTATGCCACGTAGAGATGCAAACCTGATAGTGTAAATGATTGAAGCGAAATAGCTCCTGGCAGCAACATGGAATGTCTATCATGGTTACACAAAATTGCTAGCTGCATGCAACCCGCAGTTTGTGGCCTGATGACCATCATGTGACATCAGATGGGAAAGCTTGAATAATAGATTGTGTTCTCTTTAGAGAAGGAGTTTCCGGATTGTTGTACGATTACTTTGTTCGTTGGGTGTGATGTACGCGCAACTTTCACTATGAAGACTTTTCACTGACTATACTCTGAAATATAGGTGTGCTCATTCCTTGCGTACTTTTTCGAGAACAAACACTAGTATCGTCGGATCTGATTTGTTTGAAAGTTACGCTGAAAGTTGTAAGTCTGATGTAGGATAATGCAGCTGTCTGCTATCGAACTGTAACTTGCTTCCGTCCCACGTATACAGACGGACACGTCGGGCTCACCAATTGTTGGAACTAGTTCAACACGTATTTTTACCCAGGTCTATAGTCACTATCGATAAACAAATCGACAATGAAAACAAAGACTCAGCGCGTTGACCCTCGTGTATTGGTATCGACCCTGGAAGGTAAAGTGTACAGAGAAAGCACGTCAAGCTAGCGGGGCACGGAGCGAGTTGTCATTGTAGCCCCGGGGCGGATATTACAAATGGAATAGCTTGACTAAAACAAAAGTAGGCAAAAAGCCAAAATCATCACAAATGTAAAAGTGAATGCGACTATCAAAAATATCATGTTATAGTCGCTACAAGTCCATTTCGGATTGCCAGTTTACACTGGATATCACCACAAGGACCCAAAACTGAGTGTTTGTTTTCGACTTTAGAAAAGAAACTTATTTCGGCTGCGTTCACTATAGCGAAAATTTCTCCAGACGCAGTTTTTCGTATTACTGCAGTATGAATGTTTATCCTCGGAACACAAATAATGCACATTATTCTGTTGCATAGTTTGATCGTCAGAAATTCCAGTTTTCATGTAGGCCTACAACAACCATTATAGGTGGTATGTTTTGAACTGGGATGATAGCAAAATTAGTCTGGTTCATGAGGACAAACCAACTGACTAAAAACGGAATTTGTGGAATTTAGGATATTTTCAGACTGCAAAAATCTACGCCTAAATCTGGTTAAAGAGAAAATTAGTTGAATACTTTCAGTTTCGGAAGGTCAACGATACTTTTATTCGAAATAACAAAAATATCCAGAGAAGAATGAGAAGAACTAACCCAGCCACCGCCCATAAGGCGTACTCTAAATGTACTTCAGTACGTAACCAATATCACTTGGCCAACAGCAACAATCAGATTTCGGGTCTGTCTTCACTCTACCATAGAGATTTTGATAGTCCAGCAGTCTGAAGATTGTCTGCTGTCCTGAATGTATGCGTCAGTTTAACGCTTCAATTCATCTATTGATGGTGCAGTTACGACGCACTATGATGGGTTGTTTCATAATGGACACACCGGGACACCGAACAGTCATACTTTAAAAGTCAAACGATTCATCTAACGTAACGAGCTTAGTGTGTTTCCTCTCCATCAGTTATTTGTGTTAGGTGTAAGTAAATTTCTAAGGAGTGGTCAAATTGATAAACACGTTTATATGTTTAAGATTGTCTCCTTTGACATGCTTATAGCGCATTAGAAACCTTCTCATTTCCCGTTACTTGCCTTGATAAAGTGGTTAGTAAAGCATTATAACCTGCCTTGTGGCCTCATTGTACCTTCCCGCGTAAAACTACTGTCGTACACAGGAGAAAAACAACAACAATTCATGATATGTGCTCATCAGGGAGTTGACAAAAGTTGCCAAAACAGCCTAATGCGCAACCCGAGTACCGAATTCGATCTCTTAACATTTGATACAGTTGAGAGATAAAGGTCACTTTAAACTATCGTTCCTGAATCACGATCTTGGATAATAGTACCCAGTCTCTCGCTCCCTTCTCCTAAGAGAGACACTCAATGGAACCTGAATGACAGATGTATTGCTACGCATTTATACGGCATCCATTTGATCGATATATACATGATGGCCGTCACCCATGTTTGATCGCAGCTCTCCCACCTATGGAGAATTTCACCGGAACGTGGTACCGAACTCAAGATTCACTTTTATGACAGTTCGTCGGTAGAACATGTCCATTCTCGAGTCATATTCTAACTGTAGCTCACGTGCTTTCTTGAACAAATGTGTTGGCCACATCATATCGAGTGTGACCAATTTATCGTATTTTACTGCCGTGCCACATTCACCTTGAAATGACAACCGGGATGCTGGAGCATTTCAGAAAGACAGTAACAGTTATGTCGACTCTGGTTAATAGTCTTTCGATTGCGTTACGCAGTAAGAAATCGAAGATTTCCCCGGATCGCGGAAGCGGTACCAGTTAACAAACGAAAGTAACCTTTCTGCATACAGTATCTGTTTATCAGTATCAGATTGCCTTGACAACTGATGTGCACTAATTTGTGTGTGTGCATGGTTCTTTGACTGTTGCCTGACCTGTTCTGCTACCTTGGCATGGTGGTCAAGCTTGTTTTGTTTTGATCCGGTGGGCTGCGCCAACTGGGACTTCCGTTCTTGCAGATTCGGCCATATCAGATTGCCCAAAGAAAAGCAGCCAGACAAAAGGCAGATACGCTAGTTGCGCTTGATGCGAGGATGTTGTCTCAATTCTGCTTGTTGTTTGTTCTTGCGTGATCTGGTTCTGTGTTTGTGATTTGTTTGTCTCCACAATAGTATGTTTTGTGTATGTCTAATATTGTATGTCTTATGTGGGCGTGCTGACTTTATAGATAGGGCTCTCGAGCCTGTGAGTAGCTGTTAAAAGTTGATTGTTGCTGGTGTTTGATGATCTTGCGTTTTTGTGTGTCGCCCGCTGCCCTGCAGTACAGGCTTTTGAGTCTAAGGCATTGGTAAGGGGCCCTAATCGCTCTCCTGTCTAGGTCTGGGCGTCCTGGCAATATTCAAAGCACACAGGATATATGCAAGTGCAGTATAAATCAAATGCCATACTGCATCGGCCGTCGCAAAGGGTCGCCCTGTCTGCTGTTTGCGGCAGTGAATAGGCGAAATGGTGCTGCTCCATAAACCCTGCTCTCCAGCGCGAATCCAAGAGTAGGCAGTGTTCACTTGAGTCTTAGTAACACGTACACTAATCCGAGATGCCCGGGAAGAAAGGCATTCAGTTGGAACGTGTAATGTTCGTAGGCTGCTGAATCGATGCCGTACCACAGGACGGCCAGGACCCCGAACCGCAGTGATCACGATGGAACTGCGCTGTTATGGCGTCGACCTAGCAACCTTGAGTGTGACAAGGTTCGAAACCCAAGGCAATTTATGAAAGGCTGATGCTAAGTAAACATTCTACTGGTTAGGTTACCCGACAGACGGTGTTCGCAAGCATGGTGTTTGTTTCGCAGTCGCTGATCACACCAGTGCTTTGACGATAGACGAACCGCACGGCATCAGCCCTTGAATGCTCTCGATGCGCCTGTGACTCGGTTGTGGTAAATGTGCTACATTAGTTAATGTTTATGATCCGACTACGTGTCACACTGATGATACAAAAGATCAACTGTCCGCCACAATGCATTTGGGGCCGGTGAGTGGCTGACTGTTTGTTTTGGACGACTTGAACACTCGAGTTTGGCGCGATTCGGTAGCTTGATCAGAAGTTTTTGAACCCTACGACATTGGTTCAGTTAATGAGAATGGTGATCATCTGCCCTTCCTGTGTACTACTCACGAGTTGGTCATCACAAACACCCGATTGCAGCTGAATACGAGCGACATCACGACGTGGACTCATCCACGAAGCCGTCATCATCGTCCAGTTCGTGAAGTGCGTATCACGCGAGCAATGCGCGGCGCTGAATGTGGCACAGACCATAGGCCTATCAGAACCGAATTGTTTATCCATGTATGCAAGCCTGTTTGTTGTAGATTTTCTGGACAGCGACAGAAATTGGATGTCAAACGATCAGAGAATTTCGAGACGAGACCGCTTTTCAACGTGCAGTTGTCGCTCAACTGCACGACGCTCCTGTATCCACCACTGCCGAGTGTTTGTCGCAGCAACGACCGAGACGTTCGGTTTGGAGCGTTAAAAATGCTCGGACTGGTTCGACGAAAACAACGCAGCTATCGCCAGCTTGGTACGACAGAGGAATGCGACGTTCACCACTTCCACGTTGAACTCGCATAATGAAGTCAAAAGAGCGACACTCCGGAATACTCACCATCAACTGGCCGAACGTGTTCGCGGAGGAAGCAAGATGAGCGGATGCAGGGCTACGCCGGTCCTCGACAATAAAAGAAATTCTGCGATTTGCTTAAAGCGATTTTCGGTCCACCCGTACAGTCTACCAAAGCACTGGGTATCTGTGGCCTTTTACCCTTCCTTTTCTTCAGCTTTGTTGCAGAGTTATACGGTGAATGTTTCGTCTGTTTTCTTCCAGCCCACCCGTGAAGTTTGTTTTTCGCCTTTATCCTTTCTAAAGTGCACTAACGTGAACCGTTTCTTTCACTACGTTTTCAATACTTCTGCTCCCAGTTTAGATCTTATCATAGGTGCCTCTCTCTGTTTGTTTTCCGAAAGATAGGGATTTCAATTTCGTGCTAGCCTATTAATTGGCTAACCGACATTGACCGACCGGACACGAAGGCCGAACTCACACGCCTTCCGGTCTTATTCCTTCGGGGTTACACAAGATACGTGATGTATGATTGGAACCACAAGTGGTGCAGCGCAGACCACTTGCGGTGATGGTTAAGCGCAGGTGTTCGTTGGGTTCGGTCATTGTGACAACGTAGTCCGGAACGAATGCCACCAATCACGACTGTTGTTTTTGTTTTGTCCATTGAACTCTGCTATATAAACCCGCTGACCACATTATGTACCTGGTGCTATGTAGCGAAATGTACTCGAGGAATACACTTTTAAAAATAGTTTCTAGCTTCTCTGTTCAATTTTTTTTACGGAGGAGAGTTGTTTTGATTTTGAATGATTGGATGGGAATCACACGAACCGGTATCTGAGTCCCGGCTGGGGACTGTTTCCTGTTGAATGAGTCTTGTTGTGAAGTCTTCCTGACGGGGACTGTCTGGGAATTCCGAATCATGGAGTTTTCCAGTCTTTTCATAAGGTCGTGTGATTTTCAGTTTATTCTCCGAAGTACAGATAACAGTCGTTTCATTGCTTGGAGCTATTAAAGTACCTAGTGTTGTGACCCAAGAACGCGGATGGCACAAGGGTTGTTTATTCAACAAAGCAACACATAGGTTATGCGTTTAAACAAGACCAGAAACAAAACCACTCATTTGCACGCGGTATTCGGCCCCAGACCGTCTCGGTTGCCACAGACGCCAATGCTCAGTTCCTTTAACTAGCAGGGACCATTTTGGGTGATGCTACACTCCGATGTTTCTTCCTGCATTTTTCCTGCGGCTTGTTCGATGTCAAAATATATGCTCTGGTCCTACTGCTGAACACCGGTGGTATGAGTAGTATATTACGATCGCTTATCCTCACTACACTAGTAGACGCAAGTAGAGTCAATACCGTTCACCGCGCACATAATCTCATAGACCTAGAGTAGTCAGACAAAAAAGATGAAGACATAAACTGATCGTTGTTCTGCTTCTTTTTTTAAAAAAAAGTAGTGCAATTTCGCATATTCTGTCCATTTCGTCTGTCCTGTTCTATCCAAACCGATCCACGGGGTTTCATGGCGAGGTGATTCCAAGTGTGGTTAAAAATTCCACCGCAGTGACCCAATACACATCACAATTTTTCTTCAGGCTTTGCTGATACCTTAGCACATATTATCGATCACACAATGACCTGATTATCACAACTGATTTTCAAGACTGTCAAGAGTTAATTCATACGATGTAAATTTTGTGTATATGACCCATTTATGTAAAACCAAAACTGAAATTGATCGCCACGCTTGATGTTCTCAGCCGTGGCATATGTGTGTGTGTGTGTGTGTGTGTGTATGTGAACTGTACAAAGAGATGCCTAGTCCTGGTATATCGAAGACGGGGACATGAAGTGCATGCAGTTATGTCTTAATCGGCATTTTATTTTGCTAAATTTGGATGACTGCAAATCTTCAGTGTTGTGATGTTTATTAGCTGCGTTGTGAATGCTTATGATCAAGACTGTTCGTAACCCAACAGGTCATGTTCACCAATAGGTTATTCGATTGTTCGGCAGAAGTCTTACCAGCCTGCAAATCTTCATGTTCCCTCCTCTACCTAACTGTCTTAATCAAATGGGCATACTGACGTTACTCTGTAGGTCACTACGAATAGACAGTTAATATAACACAGAAAGAACAAATCCAAGGTCTACTAACAGTCAGAGTAAAATGACTGACACCGCATGATCATACCCTCTCGAAGCATTTCACGCTAGCCTCTCCGTCTATTCATCAGTTTATGATTGCTCTACCCATAGTTAACCGTTTTGATCTGCAGGCACATTATTAGCACTCAGGTATGTTCGTTCTTGTTGTTGAGTAACGATGATCTCAACAATCTTTGTCTCCGTTTTTAGGCCATCGGAAGGTGCGAGTATGGACTAGTGAAAATTTGGGCTATGAAAACCTTAGGGAGCAGAAGTGGACATTATCAGAATTCTGGTGATTGGGGATGTTCTTCCGTGATTGTCCGCTCTGACTAGACATACACCGAGGAAAACAGAAATTCGGTAGGAATGATTCATACTAGAAGAGTTGTGCTAGCTATTTACCTTCATTGGAACTTTTCAAAGAATTTGAGTTAATGGTCTGAGTTATGTACTCTCCACTGCTACTAAACGCTACCGATGTAGATTCCAGACCTGGTTGAATATTGCCGTGTACCTTAGGAATTAGTGAAAGAACTGAATAACCTCTAAGTACGGGCTATCGTCTACTTGGAGTTGATGAAACAAACAACGTAAAATTGAGGAAACAAACATGTAGAAAATAATCACTCGCTTGGTTTATCAGGTTTTGTAAGAGAATGAAGGTTTCTAATACGTCTTGTTGGTAATATGAACGGGCATGAAAAACAAACTCATGTTTCAGAGTCGACAGGCTGACGCGAGGTACACTGCTAGAAGTTTGTGGCGCCAGAATCGATAAAACTATATTTTGTTACCAGATGACAGTACAGATCCGCATCAAGCAAACCCAGTTTATATGTTCAAAAATCCATTGAAATATGGATCCTTTCTTAACTGGCTTGTGAAACAGTTTTGAATCCTACTGGATGTTTAGAACGAAAAAAATCAATATCCCCGAATAGGTATTTCATTTGGCGGGTAAAGAGAATCTTCTGCTAACAAGACGAAATGAAATGGCAACCTCATTTGTTGCCCAGCTGTTTGGATCTGTTTAAAGATTTACGAGGCGATCGTGTCAAGTTGAGAGAAAAAGGAAGCAGACTATAACAAACTCCTTCGCACTTGTGAATGTTTTCGTCATGTTTCTGACTAACACGTTTGAGTGTTCTGAATGTGACCTTGGACAGACTGTGACAATTAATTTGGCCTAACTTGAGTGGATGCATTTTTAGTCCTGCATGGTCGTAGTAACCAAATATCGCCAACACACGTGCAGAAACATATCTTCATTTGGTAGTTACCAGTTTCTAAAAGACAACAGAGTTCACATCACAACATATGCGGACACGACCTCGACAGCTTACACTTTTTAGTTGTATGAACCGTACTCATATGAGGTAAGTAACAAAACAGTTGTCATGTCGGTCACACAAACACTGCGTGAGCAATCGATTGAATGCATTTTGACGCGGACTGAAAGAATATTGATCTTTGGAGATAGCTAGGAAGGGAATCTACATACGCCAATAATGTGGAACCTGGGTCATTTATAGCAAACGTCAGTTCATCCATCAATAACAGACAAACTTGTTAAGACATGTGTTGGAGCTGACGGTGTTATCTAGAAATATTTTACATGCATCGCCAAAGCGATTATCATCGTGGGAAACTGTCGCTGCAGAGATCATTGTGATACCATGGGTTGACAACTTCACTAGAACGCTAAAAAACTGATAAAATCTGCTTTAAAGGTAAATATCGAGACAACAACGATGGGTTTTTATTAACTGCTACAATCACATCAGTATGAACGTGACCTAGACCTACATAAGTTCCCCTGTTGAGTATCCCTCAGGCTGTGCGATTTACTTGTATGGTCAACCGGTGGTCGGAGCACATGATTTCATGAGTGAGTGATGGCAAATAATGTTCCGTAATATGGACTACATTTTGTAGCTTACACTACAGAAACGTTGGCGAGTAGTCACTATTTGATACCGTACACTAAAATCTTGATGTCCACCTTAATGCCAACCGTTTGCATTCGATATTTTTTGTCCTTCAACTCTTCGGTGCAGGTGCTTTCCAGAATACTTTCCAAGTCAATCACATTTTCATATAGATTGAACATCACCCACAATTGATCGCAGCTGTCGCATTCCCATAGACTTTCCAGTCGGGCCATTTCGAAAAGAAGCACTAGACTCGAGTTTCGCTCTCATTAGAGCTCGTCAGTAGTGCATATCATCGCCACTGCCGGGACTTGAACTACAGACACGCTGTTCATGAGACAACCGTGTTTACCACTGTGCCATTGACCAATTGTGGGTGATGTTCAATTTATATGAAAATACAAATCCCCTACTACTCATCTGTAATCAACCACATTTGGTCTAAAAACTGACAAGATAGTGAATAGCGAATCTGTGGGCAATAATCCATGAGGGCAAGTCCGGCGTAGTTTGACACGCTATGAACATTACCTCACTAGAAAAAGTTTAGAAAAATCTGACTACTATTTACCGGCCAACTGCATCGAATATACTATAATTGCTGATGGGAGGACAAAATGCGTTTCGTGGTTAAAAGATCATAGAGGAGATAGAAGAAGAAGAAGATAGAAGAGAAGGAGACCAATGTGGAAAAATATGGACGCCTACAGGTGCCCAGCTTCCACAGATAAAAGCTACTAGTGTAATGAATGTGTAGAATCGGGCTGCCTCTGAATTATTCTAGTGATGATGATGGGGAGCAGATACCGTGGTTACACAAAGATACAAACACAATTTCATGATCTGAAACCTTTACAACCATTGACCGACCGCAGATATGATGCTGTTCCAGTATTTGGTAAAACTTTGCCTATTCTTCCTTATAGTGTGCTCCCTGCACTGCTGTCTGTCCGTCGAGTATATTGAGCGAAAACATCTCATTTATTGGAAGAGCCAGGACCATTCATCCGTGGTTCCCACAGATGTGCTGAGTTCAATTCTTAAATACTGGAACTGTTATAGATCTAAAAGTATTAACAACTACTCTGTCGATCCGCCTGACTTGTCGGAACAATTGAGTTAAAATCCCGTTATCTCCTCCTAATACTGACATAATGAGCTCTTCAGATCCAATAGTTTTGAAATATATGAACGATGTAAGTCAATAGAGAGGATCTCTGTTTGGGTGATCTCAAGTTGACAGACCAGGGTATATGTTCAGAGTTATGGAGGATTATTAAGGTGAAAACAATGTATGTTTAATTGTTCACAGGAGTGTCTTGTCCACTTGTAGTGATCGGCGATCGTGTGGCTTCACTAAGGATCCCGGCTGCAACCGTGTTCCCCTGCTTGTCTGTTCTGTACGCATGATTCT
>LUCH01003987.1:15406-58960 GCA_013368495.1 Paragonimus heterotremus
CATTTTAACGGTTTTGAATGCCACTGTAGAGGACTACATCTATACAAAGGTATAAACGCCAATAGTCAGTTCAAAATACATTCGCGGAATAGCTGACTATAGGCAATCCCGATCTATCCGGAACAGGAGCATCAAGGAGACGAGACGGGCGCACCTTAAGTGTATTGCTGAGTAGAATCAATTCAAACAAGTGATGTTGGTTTTGTAAAAGGACAAGTGGTATAGGTTGTATATAAAAATAAAGCGAAATATGAAAATATGTACAATACCCTTTACCACTAACCGCGATCTGGAATATGGAGACAACACTGAAAATTGCTCTAATCATTGTGAATTATTAATGCCGATCGCGACTGACGGCGTGGTTGTTTTCTGTATTACTTTCTATAGTTCACGAGAATCTAAACCAGATAAGTGTTTCTTGATCAACAGGACTGGTTAACTGTACGGGTTGTTGGTTTCTTTGATCACATCGTTAATCAGTATGTCGCGCATTTCATGTATGGAGCGAACGCGTACAATGTGGGTTCCCTAACACCACGATGTTCCGAGTGTTCGCATCGTGTGTACAATGCAACTGCAAAAGCCGCATGCGTCCACATCATCCGTATGACTAGATAGTCTGAATGGTGCCTGGAATTAGCAAACTATGTAAACAGGTTTGTGTGTACGTAATTGGTAAACACTAGCACATTGTCGGTTTTTTAAGTACGATGATATCGCGTGCGGTTGAGAGCTTCTTCATTCTTTAGTCTATAACGGTAATTGGAGATTCGGTTCCAAGGAGCTCGACATACACAGTTTTAACAATCACGAAGATCTTTCCGCTTCGTTGTATGTGTACTCAATGAGGCGACCACCTTCGTATCGATTAGACAGTGTTCCGTCGTGTGGGCAGTAGCAGCACGCGTCTGTTTTAGTCTTTCTCAAATGCTCTCATTGACGTTTGGCACATCTAACAGGTAAAACAAACATGAAGTGCAAACTTTCAATTTTTCCAAGCTCTTGTTGCAATCACACCCATCATCAGCATGCTTCGCTTTCACAACCGTTCACTTCTGTGTTGGACGCAAATATATTCCTTTCAATATGTTTCACTGTGTTCTGGACCTTCCTAGATATTTCTAGGTGGCTTTAGTGTTTGCCATGATTTAGTTTGCATTCACAGTGTGAAAATACCGTACTAAATGTGCATTTTGATTGGGGAGGATGAACCATCTAAATTCTAAAATAGTATGTAGAGTTCACTGCGGTTAATTCGAAAACTTAAGGAACGAAATAATACTAACAAATTACATTGAAGGATTATTCACGAAAAAACAATATGTGAATAAATATAAGGGAGAAAATGTGAAATCTACAGTGAGTGAACACGAAATTTGAGTACTGCAAAGTGATCAATCTTACAGCATAGTGAGATCGTAGTCGGGATGAACGACCACATTATACTACCCGTCAGTAATGAGGCAGAGACATCTATTTAGGTAATGAGATAAAGGGGGGAAATACAAGACGAAACATTGTGGTACATGTTTGCAGAAATGGTGTTTTCCATACATGAATTTGGCATTGGCACCCGTGGAGTCTCTGGATTAGTGTTAATTGAAAACGAGTATTTGTGTTTTGGGTGGTGTTGAAGCACACACTCCTTGTGGTAATTGTCTGAATAAATAATCATCATGCCTTCCGTTTTCTTTGTTCACAACTTTGGTTATATATATGCCACCTCAGCTGACTTGTTCAGGAGATCTGAATTTCATACCCTAAGATGTGTTGGAACTGGTCCAACGGATTACTACCCAGTCTATAGTCACTATCGATAAACCAATCGACAATGAAAACAAAGACTCAGCGCGTTGACCCTTGTGTATTGGTATCGACCCTGGAAAATAAAGTGTACAGAGAAAGCACGTCAAGCTAGCGGGGCACGGAGCGAGTTGTCATGTAGCCCCGGGGCGGATATTACAAATGGAATAGCTTGACTAAAACAAAAGTAGGCAAAAAGCCAAAATCATCACAAATGTACAAGTGAATGCGACTATCAAAAATATCATGTTATAGTCGCTACAGATGGTCTTATTGATCACGATGTAATTGTATTCAATTATAAACTTGGAGCATTACACCAAATTCCCTTAAATTGATATCTAATCTTCGTTCGGATTTCAATCTGTGCGGTGATGTAGAGTTAGTTCGTCAAGGTTGAACTGTTTAGATTCCTAACCACACATCCCAAATGACTACTAATAGCCGATTGTCGATTAAACATCAGACATCCTTAACATTCGGGTTTCAGTAAAGCATCCCTCGTCTAATAGAATGTCTAGATACCTAAGGAACACAACCAAACGTCTGACTTTAGTGAAACATTCAGCCTGGGACAGGTGCCAGTCAGAACAAATGGAACTTGCGTTTTTAAGTATGTCATACAGTGCAGTCGTATCACGAATGACATCAGACATGACCAACTTTGTTATCAACGGGTTCTTGTTGAAAAGTTGGAGGTGATTCCTGAGCGTTTCTCCAGCAAAATTGTAGTACACAAATAAGGGATAAGGCTGGCATATCGCGACTGCAAACCTTTAGTGGGTTTACCAATACAGATGCAAAGGCGGCCAAGACTCTGGGAAAACTGTACTCAAGTGTGCATAGCAGCAAATCATGAAAGAATGTTGAGCGCACAGATGGCAAACAGAATAAATTATCCCAGAATTTAGTGTCACAATTCAGAATCCAATTGGATAGCCTACTGATCCACAAATCACCCGGTTCATGCTTGATATCCTCTACCATCTTGAAGAGCTGTGCCACCAAATTAGGAGAAACGCCTACAGCACTTCTTAATTGATTCTCTTCTACTGGCAGTTTACCGAAAGCCCGAAAACAGTTCACAATCACGTCTTTCTTCATAGGTGGGTCCAGAGATGGCTTAGCAAATTATGGACCAATAATATTGCTTTCAGTGGCCTCTAAAATACTAGAGAGCTTAGGTTGAAGACCTTGAACTTATCACCAAAGGGCAACATTACTTTCGTAGGAGATGCTTATGCGTCATTAATCTGCCGATTGTTCGTTTGGAAGAAGGCTGTCGACACAGGAATGGCAATATACATTGTTTACCCGGACGTTCCTGAAGCCTCTGACAAAGATGGTCATTCCATGTTACTGCAGAAGCTCAATAGTCGTGACACTCACGCATGCATACTCACATAGCTTAAGTATTTCCTGAATGAACACAGGGTCAACCTCAAAGTGAGTGGACACCAATCAGAGTGGTTCCCAGCAAACAACAGCATTGCAAAACGATCAGTCTTAGAACCACTGTGATTCATTCTTTTCGCTCTTGAACTTAGTCAGTATAATCAAATCACCGATGCTGCTCTACGCCGATGACACAAAACCCTCGTGAGTCATACAGTGTACGGAAAATGTAGTGACCTTACAACACAATCTGAATTATCTAAACCATTGATCCATAGGAAATAACTTGCTGTTCAATGACAACAAATGTGAAGTCATGCAAGTCCGCCATCAAAATTATGCCGACTATTGTGATCACACAAAGCTACTCCTTTCTATATGCGAACGAAACCTAGGGACTATGGTGGCAGGCAGTTTAGGTTTGTCCGCAAACTGTGTTACCATGGCTAGAAAGACAAAAATAGTCATGAACCTCTCAGAAGAAAATTATAGAAACTTCCAATCTGATATGTTTCCCACAATGCCTGCCTTCAAAATCTGCCCACACCTGGGAACATACATTCAACCCAGTCGTCCGTATCTCAAGAAAGATTTAATCTTTATTGAAAGTGTTCAGAAACGGGTTATTAAAGGAATCGCGGGACTCAGTGAAATCCTCACAGAAAAAGACAGGCAGAATTAGATCAATTCTCACTGACTTACATACACCACAGGGGAGACGTAATTCTTACATACAAAATACCCCCACATGCCGAGTCATCCATTACCAAGTCTGTTCTTACTAAATAAGGCTGAACGCCTGAATGGTCACCTGCTGATTTTGAGTAATGGAACAAGAAGAGTAGATTGTAGACAGAACTGCTTCACAATGAGGATCAGTACATGCTAGAACGTATTGCCCAATTCTGTGGTCACGGTTGATGATTTTGAAATATTACTCGATTGGCATGTAAGTGATAGAAAACCGCCACCACAGGTCTCCTAACCGCTTTGCTAGCTCAGTCACACAAGCCATCATCTGTGCATGCCTGACTGAATTTTGTTCTAGTGTGTTTCTGTGTTCGATGGAGAAATGAGTGCAGCCAGCAGTTTCATTGAATTTTCTTCCGTTTATTTCCACTCACCTTTTCTTTACAACTGTGAACCGTCCTATACAGTTTTTCACTGATCAGCTCAGAAAACGGAACGGTCAAACGGAATCTGGATGAAATCAACGGTTTCAGTGTATCATTATACCGTTTAAAATAACACTGTTTTACAGACAACTGGCTGCGTGACATCTTCAATAGGCAGTCTGTAAAGTAGCCCGTATATTTTACTGCGTAGACTAGGTAGGAGCAACGGTCGCATGAAAGCGTATGGACAAACTTAAAACAGCAGCAATAATCAACATACACATCAAACATTCTGACTAAAAGATCACACGGCTGATCGGTAGGAGAAGACGCATACACGCACAGGTGAGGCACCGCTAGAAGCTGACCAGTGTATTAGTGGGCAGTACATGGTTGGCGACATTCGGAACAGAGTAGCCTGTCACAGTGACCGAAGCCAAAGGGCGCCTGCGCCTAACCAACACCACAAGTGACTTGCGTCGCACAACTTATGGTTCCAATCACACACCACGTATCCAGCATGAGCTTGAAGGAATAAGACCAGTGGGTGTGTCAGTGAGACCTTTGTGTTTAGCCGGCTAATGTGAGTTAGCCAATCGAATGGCTAGCACGAAAGTGAAACTCCCATCTCTCGGGAAATAAACAGAGACTGCAATGACAAGATCTAAACTGAGAGGAAAGATATGTACAATGTAATACAAGAAGCATTTCAGTATACGAATGCACGTTACTGCATTCCAGAGAGGATAAGGGCAAAAAACAGACTGGACCACAAAAAGAACAGGCAACCCATTTATACTACAACACACCAACAATGCTCAAGAAAAGAATGGGTGGAAGACCGCAGACACCCGAGTTTCTGAGACGAGAAGCGGATTAGTTGCAAATGACCATGGTTTTGGTCGATGGAATCAGTGACAAAAATAGAATGAATATACCAATTGACCTACCTGAGCCTAACGTACTCGTCGTCTCTTCGCTGACAGTGCATTACGAGTACGGTGGTGGCCTGGAAAGTGTATGGGGATGCGACGATTGTGCTTAACGGTGAGTGATTTTCAATTTGTCTAAAAAAACTCAAATCCTTCACCATTCACCATCATACCCAATGTATAACATCCAAGCAATGAGCTACACGAAAGAATGAGTATTACTCAAGTCGTATGTTCTTATCAAGGAGAGGTACAATTACGGCTCATTAGGTCAAGGTTGTAGACTGCATAAGACCAGGCGAACTTTAGGCTAAAAGTGAAACACCGTACGAAACGAAACGGCCACAAAATTATACTGAATACAGATGCGTGGATGACGGCATAAATAAAACGAACGATGCAGGCGGAACGTTTACACGTGCTGCCAGTTCTCGAGACTGAGACTTATAAACAAGTGCTTAACGATGGTATACAAAGAATGAAGCGAAAGTGAGGGCATGCGATATTTACAAAAAAAGAGCTGACGTAATGTCGCCACACCTGTATCACAGAGGTTTTAGTCCTGACGAGCACCCGATAATTTCTAGAGGGTACAACAAATTGCGACGGTCTCGAATTTGCTTCCATTGTTTCCTAGTCATATGACAAACCAAAAAGGCAACACAAAACAATATATGACTCCTTTAGTTCAAGATGCTAAAAACAGTAATTACGATCATTCGAGATATTCAACAATCACGGTTTGTTGAACTGATGGATTACGTGAATCGCAACAAGAATAGGCGAAAAGCTGGATCCAAACTTCGTAATCCCAAGCCGCCGACTTCTCTGTATATTATGGTGAAGGCTGAAGCCAGTTATTGGTCCAGACAGGTAACTTCAAGTGATCAGTAAAACTAGATATACCTTCCAATAACCAAGCGATGTAGTGATCAAGTGATGATGCGCATCGATTGTAGCGATCAAACATGACGATCAACACACACACCGCGCGACCAATCAGCATGCAAAGAACGACCAACAAACCCAGCAATATCATTGGATCAAAACTCAGTACTACGGACACAAGACAAATAGCACTTCATCTAGTGAAGTCAAGCAAGCTACCGATCGATGAAGATGAGTGAACAAGTTGGTCAACAAATGGGAATTTCCATTATAAACAAAGCTCTGTTTTAGTTCTGCAACAGATTTTGATCAGACCTCATTTCTGATATTGCGTTCAAACAGAGTATCACAACATATATTTCAAATGATAGAATAGATACATGCAGTTATTGATTCAGGCGGCATAAACCCAGCAGTCCGTAATGTTCACATTCTAAATTTTGACTAAATCTACCACACTACTAATCAGTAGCCAAAATATTATGTTCCTCAATAAATCTAAAAAGAGAAACCATAAAATTTCGGTTGCAAATTGAAACCGTTTCGTGTTTTTTTAATCAATCCCTTAACATGCAAACCGACCGGGTTTCCGACCAATCGAATGGGACGTAAACAGACTAAATTAGAACACTGAAGGGACCACGCTTAACCAGTCCTTACTAGGCAAAGCTGCACACCATTATTAAATGAGGTAATTAAATAACAACCGTGAAAATTACTGCGTAGCGAACAAGCTCGTTTTCAATGATTCATCATCAGGCTAAATACATCACATTTATAACACGGATTCTACAGGGGAATCATAAAAGCTGAAACTATCACAGGTAGACTCACAAGAGCGGTTTGTACAACATTTCACGCTGCTAACTTACGTGTCCACTTCACATCCAATCCGGTTTTGTGGCCATGTCTAAAAGATAAAGTGCTTTTGCAGCATCGTTTCGTCTATACTTATTCACTTGTTCCTGTGGAACCAGTTGTGTTGGCCGCACGACCAGACGCTTATCTCAACGGGTCCGGGAACACTACCCAACTTGGCCCAACAGTGGAATGACGAATTCTGTCAACAGTGCTATACTGTCGCATATGATGGATTAGAATCACTCTGTCAATGTTTAGGAAGCATTTCGCCCAATCTACCGAGTTAAAGTCACCCAGTCGAGGGTACTGAGGCGTAGGATTTTGTCCACAGCTGAAGCTACTGGAAGTCGCCAGTATAACCCACCCGTGTGCGCCCAGAAACGTTCTGTTCGGGCTTTGGGTCTGTCATGGCCAACCCCACACCTTGTTAGTCTGTCAAGACCCACGGCTCAAGTGGGTATTGATTGCAGCTTGACAGTGAACTAACTGGCTTCATCAACCATCTGTTTCCCCGTTAACCTCCTTTAATGATTCCCCTGTAAAATTCGTGAAATAAATGTGATGTATTTAACCTGATGATGAATAACTGAAAACGGGCTTGTTCCCGACACAGTATTTTTTATGACTACATTGGGAATTTTCGCGCGAAACAATAATCGTTTGAATAAACACTAGTGAATATATTTTGGCTGGATAATGAAATGCCAGACAAATGTCCACCAATAAAAGAATTGAGCTTGAAACTGCTTTCTTTCAGTCTGTTTCTAAGCAGCTCTTTCAAGTCAACTAACCAAATCGAGACGAACGGGACTTACCACAAAGAGCTACATCAGTACGTTAAAATTGAGTGACTGCATATATATCACGTCCATATGTGGCATTTATGTGTCATCGAAGTGATCTCTTACATCGGCCGATACAACGCACAGTACGCACTATTGGACAAAAATTAAACAGCAGCAGTTAATGTCGGCTCACGGGCCGAGACCTAGCATAAAAAATGCATGGCCCTGGCTAACAACTGATTACGGCATCACCTACGTGCAGTTCATCTCTCGTTAAGGAGCATCAAAGTGAGTTTGGCTGAATGTGGGTGATTCATCTACTAACCGACTTGCATACGATTTTGCATGTCTCTCACTGTTTCATAATTTCTCGATCAATGAACACGGTTGAACACAAAATGAATACGACAATCAGTAGGAAGTTGTTCCGAATGAATTACTGGTTTTCAATCTCGCAGAGTATTACTGGGACGATTCACTGTTGCTAAACGTTACTGATCTATTGTGATACCTTGGTGTAGTGGACAGAACTGTGTTGATCCGGCAAGTCATGCTAAATCGAACATCGGCCATATCATAGAGGTCAAAGGGGAGGAGTTAGGCGAAAAGTATTTATACACATAGGCTTCTGTGCCGCACTACAGATTGTGTGCGAGTGCTTAGATAGTGAGACACCATCCTGTGATTATACAGTAGAAACATGTACACTTGCGGCACTATGGTCCTCCATATAGGGAAGGTGATCATGAACGAAGAGGACTTCGATTGCTCAAAGCCTGACGGCAACCTCTGGCATATTACCTGATACGGTCGGAAAACGTACAGAAATTCTCAGAAGCTTGTGGTATATTGGACCATATCTGTTGCATGCAGATTTAATCGGAATGGAACGACGACTTCTCATTCAGAGAGTCCTCGGACTATGCTGAACGTCATTGCCGAGCGAATCAGATGCTAGGACCAATGGCTACGGATAGGGTTCCCAAATTAACAATGCGTCATCACCAACACCGTTTCACATACTTGGGTGGCATCAACCATTCCATTTCCAATACTTTTGAGGAGAATCGCCGAGTATAACGGAGGCACGAGATACAGTGCCGTTAGAAAGACGTCAGCTGTCGATAAAAGGAAAGGCGCACTATGTTTTTGTGAGTTCCGCCATGTTTGATGGTATAGAAACTGCAATTCCTAAAGAAGATGTGAACATAGTTGTTGTTTTCAACATTTTTGAATTTCCCCTAGTTAGTCCGCATCGAGTGAAGTGATCACGTGAATAATGGGGCCGTTTGGAACAACTTTGGATGAAAAGTCGATTGACGACCTAATAAATATGCACGACATGCGATGCTTGAGTTACGTTCTACATGCGCCAGTTAAGCAGTTGTCTACCGGAACTTATTTGCGGAGACCAGTAACAGTTGGTGAAAGTCGCCTGAGGTCGCAAGATAACGGTAGGACTAGAAACTATGAAGATGCTGACTATTACCTCTTGTAAAGTGTGTAGGTATCATCTACTCGATTCGCAGGTTCACTGCTTGTTAGAAACGCTTTCCGGCATGTAGCATTATTTTGACCAATATTCGTCCTTGTTTTGTTCTGCTCTTTTTGCACACTCCTCGTCTTTGTTGCATCAAACAGCAGCTAGGGAAACGTCTGCTGCACCGTGTTCCGAAAATGGTCTATGGGACTCAGTCAGGTGATCAACAGCTGCGAAGTAAACAAAAAAGTCAGAAGGTCGTACACGACTGTTGTGGTGGGTCAGTGTATGACACCACGAAATATCACATGACCCTACCTTGACAACGTTGGAATTGAGTGACCTTGTGGTAATTCCTCTTAGTTGGAAGCTCTCGTCCCTTTCAGGTGACCAAATAACAGCTCACATGCGTAAGGGATGAATCGCTATCGCCTTGTAACGTGCGTTTTCATTGAATCGCTCATTATAGGATGTTCAAATGTCCAGCGACAAAAGCCGTATGCAACTAGGCGACAAGTGCTCTACCAGTTGAGTTGGAAAACTGCGTCCGTAGCCTGAAAACGTCAGACTAGAATTTCATTATTCTAGCCGCAAAACATTCGGTATATTTTGAGCAAAACGGCACATTCTACGGAACGTCAGGAAATTATAACATTCTGTTCCAAGTATCTCATATGTCTACGGCTTACATTATTAATTCGTGTGGCTTCCATTACACGTGGATGTGCTAGAAGGCAACTACTACCAAAGTACAAAATCACCATTCGAAACGATTTGCCACAGATATTCCAACCACCCGTAACTCCCGGATGGCCTTCGAGAAAGTATCGGTAATGTAGTTTATGGCAGCAAGAGAATAACACTCATGTTTCTACAGGAGAAATTACCGAAAACTCACTTACGAGGAACTTCAAATGATGCTTAAAGGTATTATGAAATCAACGGCAGTAATCAAATCAAAAATAAAATCCAGATATCTGGAAACTGATAGATTGTCTTGGTCATACGACATTACAAACCCGTGTGCAGTCAGTGTGCAAATAAATATTGACGTATAATGGGGATGATTTTGTCAACCCAGTGGAGTATGCAGTGACTAGCGATCGTGTGGCTTCTCTAAGAGTTTCGGTTGCAACTGCACTTTCTCACTTGTTTGTTCCGTACGCATAATTCTGTGCACGTCTGCTATAGAAGGCCTGATACGAACTCAATGCCATTTACTTCAGGCATGCAACTAATTGCATGCACTAAATGCTTGCCCTTTTTCTAACGGATCTTCAAGGTCGTTTAGCCTGGACCTTTTCAAGCATTGTTTAGAACACCCAAAATCTGACACTTTTCGCTTGGCGCGCCTTCGAGTGTCGCCGAGTGAACTGAGACCCAATTCACGTTCCCCTTTTTTTCTTTTCTTGGCTGCTGTCATTGGTCCCAGACTAGGCTAGAAATCACCACTTCTCATATTTTCAAACATTGCCGGAAATATACGGTTTGTTTCCAAACCCCGTTTCATTCTTTAGTTCGATGCCTGTTGGGATTGCGTTTCGATTGCTCTTCAAGAAAGGCGTTTTAAATTGTTAGTGGACGAACGTCAAGCGCATACCCACTTGTCCACAAGTTGGGTGACTTGGCACAGGTTGATACAGTATTGCATATAACACAAAACCAAATAGCACATCTTAGAAAATGGATAACATCAAACTGTAAGAAACGGATGAATTTTCCAAGTACACTGATAGTTATTTGTAAAATCATGTGTCGGTTTGCCATTACCCGTTAACAATTGCACAGGTAAAGCTGGCAGATCCACTAACACGATTTTTTTTCGCTGATATACAATGAATTTGAGGAATGAATGTAGGGCTGGCCAATTTTGACTGTTTAACGTTGTGATTAGGAATACTGATGAACAGATTGAATTTTCAACATATAAACATACTTACAAGATATTAAACAGCCCTTCATGATTCCCGAAAAATATGCTGAAAGATTTAAAACCCGCCACATGAAGCGATCCCTTATCTGAAAACAAAATAATTCAACGTGTGTGAACTGGAAAACAAACAACGGTTGGTCCACTTCTTTTTGTCAACTTACCCGTTCAGTCACCGACAACGTGCACAATGACACCACACAATGGATCAACAGGCCGGTCTGACCAAGTTAATGATCGATGATGTAAACAGTATGCACACAGACGAGTAAACCTCACATCTATGACCATCGCGCATGGTCACGTGCCTTGTAGACAGTGACCAAACAGTATGGATCCCAAATGGAGTTGTAACTGGGGTCCACATCCACGTTGAATCTGTGTGAATAAGCACAGTCAACTTAGTATTATCAGTTTGTGGTGATGGTCACTAAACCTATTTCTCAGTACTGTTGTTTTATTACATTGTTGATAATAGGCTGTACAATTGCGCTCGAGAGATAAATTACTTGCTTTGCTTAGTTCGGCTGTTATTACTATTGCGTCCAAGCTAGCACTGGGGTTGAGCTAAGTTAACTACTTCATTTCTGTATTCCTGGAACCATCACAATTGGCGTCGCGGACTTCTGTAAATTTCTACTACAGATTCCTGTCCATTTGAAATTCTGAATATTCATAATTCGTCGAGAGAAATCGAGGACTATTTAGAACGCTTCTAAATATGGTGCCTCACAGGCAAAGGGCTGAAAGCGCAAAAGAAGGCCGCTCACTTCCTCACCGTAATTGGCAAAGACGCGTACAGCTTAGTGAAAAACTTGTCATTTCCTGATTCACCAATTTCTCTTTCTTACGAATCCTTGAAGAAATCCTAGCTTTCACATGTCTAACCTGTAAATTTTGAAGCAGCTGAACGAGCTAAATTTCATACGTTCGTGAGAAAAGAAAACCACAATATCAGACAGTTTATTCTCGAAATTCAGACGCAAGTTGTCCGGTGTAATTTCGAAGACGAATTACAAACTCAACTCCGTGACTGTTTAATTGCTGGAACAGATTTGCATGACCTACAACAGAAGTCTTTGCTGCTTCCCAATTCCACTTTCCAGTCAGCTAGAACATTATGCGAACAGTATCAAGATGTCAAATCTACTGTGAAAGATGAATCAACGGTTTTATACAACAGCAGTGTGAGACGATCAGAAGGTCAGCAGAGGCGGCTGTCTGAAAAAGTAAATACTGAAAATGCAATTGGTGATAATCACCCTGCCTCTGATTCAAATACTACCCGACGGTGAGATTACTGTAAGTCATGCGGTAGCAAGCACTCTCGATTAACGTGTCGATTTCATAACGTGGTAAAATTTGACACATTCAATCCGTTTGCCATAGTTCAAAGTCCTCTTTTACACACTCCAGTTGTGACGATGATAACTTGAGTTCTGACTTTCAACCCATTGCTCTTACTGTAATTTCTACTAATCATCTTGATTCTACGCACCATATAACACAATCGTTTATTGTTAACGGTGATCTCCAGCATTCCTTCATTGTTGACACTGGTTGTATTGAATCTTTCATTTCTGTCGTTTCCATGAAGCGGCTGAAATCTTCTATTATCTTGAAACCTGCTAATATGTTTGTTAATGGTATAGTGGATATGCTTTACCTATTCATTATAAATGTGAACTTTCACTCACAGATGTGCAGTCCGAAACTTATTCATGTTCATTTTTTCTTGTTATCAACCCTGGTTCGTCTATTATCGGTGTATGAAGATTTTGAAGCTATTTCTTATATTGTCTGTTAAATGTTCTGAGACTGAAAGTTCCGTTTCTGAGTCTGTTTCAGATTTGCAGTCAGTTACTAAAAGAGTACTTGCAATCGACCCAGGGCAGACAAGAATTCCTGAACGTGTGAAAAAGAAACAAAGTCACCACTACTGCCCGGACTTTCATTTGAAATGCTAGGGATGTGGTGATTGTCACTAAACCTATCTCTCAGTACTGTTGTTTTATTACATTGTTGACAATAAGCTGTACAATTGTGCTCGAGAGATAAATTACCTGCTTTGCTTAGTTCGGTTGTTATCACTACTACGTCGAAGTTAGCACTGGGGTTGAGCTAAGTTAGTTACTTCATTTCTGTATTCCTGGAACCATAACAATTGGCCGCGGTCACCGGAAAGCGAAGCGTCGGTCATGATATTTAACCCTATAAAACGGACAACCCACGACCGGTTTAATCCTCGTTTACATTTATCAGGTAGACTGAACGGCGGTGGAATCGGTAACCTTTTGCTTTACAGACCGAAGGTATTAATGCATGAAGACATTAACCCAACAATCTTTGTTTGTGACAAGGCATTTAACTTAAGTAATATATTATAGTGAAAAGACGTTCAATAAAGCACAGTCTTTATTGTCCGACTCGCTAGCTACCATGCTGTGCGCGCGCTCGCGT
This sequence comes from Paragonimus heterotremus, assembly GCA_013368495.1. NCBI lineage: Eukaryota > Metazoa > Platyhelminthes > Trematoda > Plagiorchiida > Troglotrematidae > Paragonimus > Paragonimus heterotremus. Next base: position 29,059 of record LUCH01003987.1, read on the forward strand.
CTATGAACCAGAATTCCAGACCAAAAGACCTTCTGGTTTCCGCTCACACATCGTGTACACTTCTGCCGGTCTATGTGTGTGATCGACGCATTATATCGGAGGATTTTCCGCCTGCAATTACTCGTCCGTTGGTCTGATCCAGTCGAGCGATGACTCATCCGGTCGCCCATACTGTTCCCGATCCGCTCGCTGTGGGCTTTTGGACGTACGGCCCTCGCGTTGAGGTATTCCGCTGGGTGTTGGAATACACGCACCTCCGGTTTGATGATCCACCACAATATGACATGCCCACTACCCGTTTACGCGAATGAACACAGTGCATGCCTGTTTGTCAGGTTACTATGGATAAAGCTACTCGGATATGAAGTGACAGTTACATTAGTAGTCCATAACCGTCCCTTCTACGTGGACATATCGGATAGATAATTGGGGCTGTAGGCAGTCCAAAATAGCACTTGGATTTGGACTGTATCAAACCCGCATAAAAGTACTAACACTGGTTCATCGGTTGCTATCAAATAAACGGCATTCATTATCGGTTTTATCAAACAGACAATGCAGATATAACTAATCGGCAAAACATTCCGCCTTTCTAGATGCACGAATCGAGGCAACGAAAACCAAGAACTGGGTTGGTTGTTTGAAAGATGTAAGAACTGTGATGTTGACTGCATCAGTTCTGATAAAGAGGTTTCTGATAATCAGATCCCATCCCTGTCTTCTTTTTTTGTTTCTGAAATAGGACATGTCTTTCCTCCTACTGTTGCATAGCAGTTGAACATCAGTACCAATCATTACATTCAGCAAAAATTTATAGGTTAGGGGAAAAACACAAGTGGCAGACACATCTGGCTCGGCGTTGAAGGATACTAGAAAACTATACAATAGAAAGGAAAACATAAAGAAATGTTTCCATTGGAAATATTAAGTATTATGAGATATAATGAAGCGAGATAAAAAGAGAGTATAGAAACAAGATATAAATAGAGGCAATCAAACATGAAGCAAACGCATTTCAATAGAAGATAACGAATTCCTAACGTTAACAGTAAAGGCTGTACTTCGAATGAAAGTTATTCAGATGGTGTTCAAAACTTGTAAGGACATGAAGAGCGTCTACGTCAAATCTTCGATTAAGGTCGATTACCGATGGCAGACGGAGACAGGGTTTCCAGACTGCACATACCCTATCACCAAGAGTGGATCAGTCAGGTTTGTATCTCGGTGGGTAACGCTGGAAACAATAATTCGAACTATGTATAAGGGTGTACGTCCGAGAGCGTGACGGATGATATAGTGTTTTGTGGGTCAAAAGTACATTTCCGACATGCCGATAGTGTATGAAAAATAGAGCCAGATTAAACACACGGTCCACAATTGAGAAAGTGATAGATTGGTTGAAGCACGATTTGCAATCTTATGCTGTACTCTCACAACAGAGCACAGTTCTCTCTTGAAGTACAGTCGACACGTTTGAATAGTCAACTAAAGGCAAGGGTGTACTAATGAGTTGAACGTCAGAGAAAAACTTTCTAACTGAAGCATCCTAAATAACCATACTATTTTTTGGTGATCTAGTCACAACTGCAAGTAGCACTACCAGGCGCTCCGTCTTCGGTGTGCAAATGGGCAACAGTTTGTATTTAGAAAAGAAAAGCGGAAGTCGATGAGTTACACTCCAGCCACGTAATGACATGTGAAATGTGAAGCTTTTTATTTTCAATGATACAATTCATTGCTTGCCACAGTTTGACGCCGCCAACCTGAAATAGTACCGGAGAACATACAAGGCTTGGTACCTCATCGCTGTTATCAGCAGCAGAATCGGAGACGGCAAAACAACAGTGACTCTTACTGATGTTTAATCGTCAAATAACTATGAAGAAAATGGGAAGCTTCGGTTGGGAGAGAAAGACGGTGGACCCAACTACTAAACATAGCTACGTCTATATTCAAACATTCAAAATTAAGGTGCCCGTATCTTGCAAACAAATGACCGGCCTGTATGCGAAAGTTAGGCGTCATCAAAACAGTTTTCGAACGGTCCCCACTGTTTCATAACATTAAATGCATTTACTCCATAAACAACAATAGCATTCATGTCACTGAGCTCCAGTAGCTGCTATCTCACCTAATGTCTCCAGTCACCGACTCTGCAAGTTACGAGATTCCTAGCCCAGATGACGAACCTGACCTCAAGTGGCCAACCCGTTGATGAAAAACCGTTTCTCTACGCGGGGTCGCCATCTGTTCACTCTGCAACTTGTGCTAGTTCGCTGCGGCATCGGCAAAGTACATGCGATGCCGCAAACGACTAGCTGGTATTTGTAGAACATAGTCTAGTAGTCTAAATCTGTATACACTTGATGGTTAGATTTAGGTGCACATTACCAAATACCAATTTCCAGACCTTCCTGCTGTTTACTATCTGATGTGGGTCATCAAGGTCTATATATCTGAAGATGGTTCATATCTCTTGCTCTGAACAGTCAAGTTTCGTTGCCGTAACTTAGTACAACCAACACAGTTGTATTACATACGCTATCCTTGGGTTTCAGAGCTGTCCTGGATTACCAAATGGTACTTCAAGGATGAAAAATAGAATTACAGGGTTCAGAGTAAAACGCTAGGACACTTTCAAAGTGCAATTTCAAGCTACAAGACCCATATTTATGGTTGCAAGCAGGTTGTTGATCGTTTTACCAAGTTCTGCGGTGTCCATGAGGACAGCGAAAGCAAGTGGCGTCCTACCTTGTTTTCATCTTTTGTGGCACCGCAGAGGTCTGAACATCGACCAAATGGAGGATTTACAATGCGTGTGCATGTTTAATTTTGCTCTACGAATCAGATACCTGGTCCATTCACGCGTAAGGTAGTTACAGATATGCAGGATTCTGTCACTTCTGTTTCCGCTAGTTAGCTTTCACCATATGGACCGTGTGAAAACAAACTGACGACCTTCGGCGCATACCCGGGAAATTTTCAAGTTTTCAGTCGATAATGGAGGTAATGATAACACAAGTTTGGTTGTGTACACCGTAGGTCAACGGAACGTGTCAGTACAACTGCTAGTAGCCGGAGGGAACCGCAGCGCAACCAAGCGATGACGCGGTCACGGGTTGTGAAACACTCACTGCCTTGCTGCACTAGGTTTGGAGATATCATCTATCAAGTTGAGTGGCTCACGAACATCCACATCACTAGTTAGAAACGCTGCGTCATGGCAATAGCGTAAACAAAAACGAGACCGGATTTGTAAAATTTTGAACTATTTTTTATGAACCCCCAGTATTTGTTCAGTTTCTCCTCCAATATATTAATTCGCTCACTCTTTGACTACTGGCATTATCGACAGCAGTCCGAACCACAATAATAACCATACTGGGGAAGTATCATACCTGACAATGACATGAAGAACAAAAAACGGTCCACTTTATGGACAGTCTACAATGGGGCGAAATGTGGGACAATGTTGACGTCTTTCACTACGAACTCTGGGCTTTAGGTGCCACACAACAGAAAACCTCTAATCTAGCAATAGAAACGAGAGGGTAGAACCTATTTAATGAAGCACCTGTGTAATTTTAGATAGTAAGCACCGAGAGATAATCATCAAGTACACAACACAACCCAGTCACGAGTGGCAGTAAGACAGCTTCAACTGTCACACTTCATTGATTATCCTCACAATGCCAGTTGAAACCGGTGATTAGCTCCACAAGCCACAAATTCAGCCCGATCAGCAAAATTAGGTTACTCTACCAATAACCAAACGACAAAAAGGTTTGAGCAGCGATATGCATTGATTGGTGAGATCGGACGCAACGAACAACACCACGTAACCAATTAGAACAAGAGAGAGGGTCAGGAAATCGGGCAGTCATATTGGATCAGAAATCAGCAATACGGACACAACTCAAAAGACCCGCCAGCCGAGCACGTTAAAGAAGAGATCCACCAATTTAAAGGACATACTGGACCGTCAACGACCATGCGTACTAACTGTAGATACACCTCAAGATTTCCACTAGATCACCTTTTGATTGGAGCCCAGTATTCGGTTTCAGTACGTAGGACAGGCATACAATTAACATAAAATCCAGTCGAACAACGATCGAGCCAACCTAAAAGGGACATACTTCATAAGTCGCGTAGGCCCTATCCAATTAGAAGAAATCGACTGACAAGTGACCCACATGTAATCGTCATTATCTATCCAGTTTAAGAAGACCGACTGCAGCGCTGGCAGACGATTAGAAAGAATTATTAAGCACAAAGAAACCACATAGATAAATGTATTTTGAATGAGTGGACTTACTTCAGCTTAACTTGTAGAAACCACCTGATAATCTAAACGTGGATCATGTGACAGGTGTGGCTGAAGAAAAACAGTAGTGACAGCTGAGATCACATCCACAAATTGAAATGTGTCCTTCAGGCCATAACACTTAAGTTCTGAACCAGAAAATTTCGACTCAGTTGACGACTGCAGGCTCTATGGCTCCATGTATGTACGTCCTGCCAAAAGCGCATAAAAATGGCGTTCCGCTCAGACAGATTTTGTCAATGGTCGACTCATACGCTTGCTCAGTGGCCGGTGGCAACTATAGCGCAGGTACGACAAAAACTTAGTTATGGTCTGGAGGGCACATTTTATTTTGTGGAAATGATCTCGACAATGTGGAACATAACGCTATGGCGTCTTCTGATGTACAATCTCTGTTATGGTTATGTACGTTGGGATTCTGCAATTAAAGCCCCCTCGGAACGAGTTACGTAAACTGCCTTATCTATGCTTATCTAACAGTTTATGTTGGATAGAACATTATGTACATGATTTGATAGGCTTACAATGGGTAACCAGCTCAGATGTTTACTAGCCAACATTTTCATGGGCTTTCTTGAACAGCAATTCGACAAACCGAATTTTCTCAATAATATGCAGATGATGTTTTCATTGTTCTCAATTCTCAAACAATTGCATAACTAATTGAATCCCTTGCACAAGGATGTCAGATTCACAGCAAAAACTGAAAGTGGCTGTAAGACTACACTCTTTGATGCTATGCGGCATGGAAATACAGTTGGCTGTCCGTCTGGAAGCACATATCATGTCATATATACATACTATATATATTTTTCAAATGCTTTGCCTAACATGGCCCCCCTCGTACTCTTTCTTATAGAGATTGTAAGATTGTCATATCTGGCAAGCTCGAAAATGAAGAACGACTTCATGATACATTGATTGACAACGGTCATTCACTTCGACTATCATGAAACACTAAATCAACTGGCCTAAAACCTATTATAAGGACTGTTCCATTGAAAAATGTCTACCTTCGTTTATAATTTAAAGATGACCTCAGCTCTAATCAGACGAGGATTTGTAGCCGCAGCCAGACGGTCACACAGAGCCAGGAAGATCGCGTTCATTGGAGAAACTACCGACCTTAATGAGGAAGAACCTAATCGCCTTGATAGTCCGACCGAATGTAATATAGTCACTTGCAACTGTGGATGCAGGTACGCTGGCCGTACTGTGCAGCACCTGGGGACATAAATGAATGAACACATTCACAAATAGTTGTGTACCTCTGGAACTGGCATCGTTCGAAGTGCAATCACAAGATGGGTCATAGAGTCTGTAGTGCTAAAGCAAATCGTATCATATACCGCCCGAGAACGAGACTAGGTCTGCGGGTTGTTGAGACTGTTGTCCTTCGTCAAACAAGCCTGGTGTTGTGCGCTTAGAAACAAATAGATACCAACCAGTCTAATCCGTGGTAATCTTGTCTAATTCCCGAAAATTCTTATGGTTCTTTAACGTTTTCATTTCCCTATCACGTACCTCTAATAATTTTGGTTTTCTAACAAGTTTAAAAGGACGTCTCAACATTCTTTCTCCCCATCACCTAACTGCTCACGAACATCTAATCCCTTAACATACCTCTCTATGCTGCATCATCTGAAAGCCTGGTCCTGAGTCTTCATCACTCTGACGTCGTTTATGCTGTCCACATTCTTCGCCATTGTTGCCATGCCTGGTGACATATATATATATATGTTTGGGGGTGAAAATCGAGAAGCATTACGAAACACCATTTCGAGTCCTTGTGGTCATAATCAGTGCAGAGTGGCAATCCGACTTGGACTGTGTCTATCTACACTGACGGAGTGAAAACACGCTATAACCCAGTTACCTCTTCACTTCGTTTACCGAGGTGTTTTAGATCCAAAGAAGCCGGGGAAAATCCGATGCCCCTAAGTTTTAATGAATCTAGGAGGCTGACATCATCCGCGGCCGCCCGCCACCGCATATTCCGGAACGCTCGGCATAAGCGATCAATTGGTCAACTAATCACGCTGCACAGACTGCGATCACTAGATTACGTACTCCGCACAACAGTTAGACGTGTGCTGCACCGGGAATTATATACTGCGACCACCAACAACTAACCGACGCCGCATAGTGGTCAAACACGGTCACGAAGTAGGAGGATCATGATTACTCCCAGGTCAGACAGGGTCTTTGTGATCGTCTAAATCGCTCGTTAAACATGCTATACGAGATGCCGGTGCACCGAAACCAATGACGTAACTACAACCACATCATTTCTAGCTCTTCCGCTTTGACTTTCATGAATTTAAAATATCCTAAACGGGTTCTTCTGTGGAATTCTAAATAATTGATGAGGTGAGCGGCGGCCCGAGCCACAGTACCTTTTGGTCAGCCTCAAGGCTGTGAAGTACTGATTCACCGAGCTCAATTTGTCCTGTAATCGTTGATGACGCTATCGGTTTGCGGGTAGTGTTTGTTGTTTGTTCAGCGCTACACAGAGTTTTCATAGGCAGATGGTCCAATTACGTCGATTCCGCCGCAGCAAGTGTACTTCACGATGCAGGCATCCTCGTTCGCCACGTCTGTATATCTCACCGGTCAGTTGAAACAGTCAAAAAATGCGTTGTTCGAATTGCCCACCAGATAGACGAAAGCCAGAAGCACTGTTTTCTCATAACAACGTAGTGTCCAGTTTTGTAAGTTGAATCGTCAGTGTAGCGCACTGGCGGTCTATCTATCACACTCTAGTCTCACTGACTGGCAGTCTTGAGGCTATTAGTACAAACTGTGTTCCGTGTTCACGTCGGCTAAGTCTAACTTCCTAGAAGTGCGGTTGCCTCATTGCCAGGAAAAAATACATTTTATAGCATATACCATACAATAAGAGGAACAAGCTAACGTGCGCACGTACATATGAACACGACCAATTTTGACAGCCGCATCTGCTGGCAATAAAACAAGGCAAACTGTTTTGAAAGACTGGAGATTTCCTATGGTTACAAGTGAGACACACAAGAAGTAGCGCGGCGGTCAACCCAGTAGAAGACGTCTGTTGCAATCTTCCCGATCAAAGCGTTAACGTCTATATCCTGTCAACCAAGAGTCAGGTCCAACCGCCAGCAGTTTCACTAGACAAAACCCAGTGCAACAGACGAAGCATTCACATACTTCGCCCAGTCAGTCAGCGTGACTACCAATCATATAACAAAGTATCCGTAAGGTAGATCTCACTCAGCTTATCCACCAGTTTTGATGTGATTACCTCCAAATCATGTCAGCTTGTTGAACACCGGTCGGAGGTATGAGTGACGAACTGACGATCAGAAACCTAATCCCTCAACAAGAAAAACGTGGAATTCGCACAATCCGCGAAAAACGTTTGCCAAGAACGGAACTAACTGCAAGTACTTCGTTATCAGTTTAGGCTTTGAGCCGTACCTAAAGATAATGCACGACACATATCGGAGGACAAAATAAATCTCCGCACTTTCAGTTGGCCGCAGAAAACCGATCAATCGTAAAAGTATGTAGTTTCCATAAGCCATAACACAATAGAAAACCGCCCGAGTGATTGCAATTCACAGTATATTTTCGTACAAGCGGATTCCAAATGGATAGGCGAAAGACCAATAGTTTATTTGGAAGAGAAAACTCAAAAAGGCAGAAAAACCCGTTGAAAAAGTACACACTACTATACAAGAGGACTGAAGTTGAGGGTAGTTTCTAGTGGCTGGAGGGGACCAACAAAGTGGATCATCCTAGCGTGCGCTCATTCGATCGGTTGTGCCTTGAGTGCCATCGACCAGACGTGATTTACAATATCCCTTGGAGTGGATAATTTTTCAGCATCTACATCAGCAATTTCCAGCCCTAGAACGAAAAAGAGGTAGTGATGGCAGTATATGGAAATAAAGCACAATAATCATACAGAAGAACAAAAGACGTACGAGAAAAATAAGGAAACTATGAGTGTCATTCAACAGCGAACGACACACTTAGGGAACTGCCTTACTACAGTGCGCTCAACCAATAGAAATGAACACCCTTAAACAGTGGGCACTCAAAACAGGTGTGGAAAAATATTTTAAAAAAAGCCACGTGACCGGCAGTTTTTCATCCACAAATAGACATTCCACTGGTTTGCAACCGTGTTCAGGAAAATCCTCTGAGTTCCAAAAACGGAACGTGTGGTACCGGCAAAACGGTAACGAGAAAACAACTTTTTGTAACGAAAATGTCACTAATCAAAATGTGAAGATCGGAAATCCCCGAATTTTGCAGTCCAAGATAACAAAAAGAAGTGTCCCGACTGAAACTGCTGGATAACGGTGCTGTGTTTACGGGTCAGTGATAAGCTTGGAGAAAGAATGGAAAGTCCGTCAGCTTTTATAAACGCTCCAAGTTGACGTTTAATCGGCAATATTTCGACTGACACTAAGTTTCTGGAGTATCGTATTCCAAATTTGATATCAGATTTAAAATTTGTGGTTAAAATTTGCCCACCTTAATAATATGTATACACACACTGGATAACTAAGTGAAGACAATAACTCCAATGCCGTAAGCATACTAGTCAGAAGCAGTTTCAGTTTAAGTAAACAGCCACTTAATAATTACGCTTACGTTCCGGACAACCATTGAAAGGGCTCTACTTTAAGCAAAAAGATTGATTGGGCAACATCGGAGTGTGTACACATAGCAAGCAAACAACTAAGTTTCGATAGAATCCCTGTGGTTTCTACTGTCCTTTACCCACGTAAACAACAGCTACAGTCGCGTTACTGAACCGCATTCACTTTTCTCTCCTTCAATATTCCTAAACCCGGAGTTGGTTAGGTAACACGGTGATAAAAATCTCTATTTCTCTCATCGTTTGATCGTCACGTACATCGGAAGAGTACGAGCTGGTGAAGAGCTTAATGTGGCAAACGAATAGCTGACATCCCAGACACCACAGTATACGCACTGTTAAAGACTGAACAAAGTAAACAATCCAATCTTTGCAACCGAATATCTGAATCCCAGTGTTAACATTGATCATCTGTTGTGGGTGGATGAACACACTAATGGTCAGTGGTACGAAGTCCCTCACACTCCGTTTCTGATGACTAAGGATGAGCATAATCACAACAGCCTTGAGTCTAACCATAAGGTACTGTGGCTATGCATACAGATGATCAAACCAAAACCTGAAGACCAATGCTTTTGTCTTGCGTTCAAAAGAACAGAATAATTAGTTCCCGCACTAGTACGTCCTAAGTGGGTTAGACGCAGTCAGACTGTCAGTTCTGAAAAAGAGCGATCAGAACAGCCGGATACTGGATTAATAACCATGACAGTTGATGTCGTCATTGTTGAGCGAGCCGGAGCTTATGGTGTGCTCGCATACACAGAATTTTTATCATGGGCTAGTCCGAAATTCGAGTGGTAGCAGCCAACAACGATAAAATGTATGGTTAGAAATAACAGAAACAACAGCCAGTACTGGGTTACGGTCCGTAGTGACGATAAATTTGAATCGTTGGCTATATAACCCATGGAGTTTCCACAGAATCACAGGGAAAAAACATACAGAGAAAAGGCATTTTAGGATAGAAAATAAAACTAAATAAACAAAGACAATGGAAGAGCACGTGATAAGACAGAAATAAATATTGCATTAACACGGTTATCCGGCCAGCTCAATACCACCATAAGCAGCCCGATTGCGAAATGAGCGTGTTTGCAGGGCATACAATCGGCCGCACACAACAATCAGTGGTGCCGACAAGAGTTAAACTGCTAACGGAGAACAATAAACCATCAGCTACCAGTCCGTACCAAACAGGTCAACCGTTGACCGTAAGACTGAACAGGCAACCAGCAATCGGGGATCGTCCAGACGCGACTCAATAATGCCTAATCACCACAAAAACCAGAAGTTCAGACCACACCTTGCCTCTTAAACATGAGGGTGTACAAGTATGTGAACATACTGTAGACGCTTCATAAACATACGCTAGCCCAAGTTAAGGTCAGCCGTAGGCTATCTGACAGCCTCAACACTCAGAGCGCCCTACGTCAAGGTTGTCCACTTGCACCGTTTTAAAATTTTGTCATAAATGAAGTAATGTAGGGCAACCTGCAGTACTAATAAAATGCCGGCAGAGTCTCTTACCTGGAAGAAGGTTGACTACCCTTGACTATGCCGACAATTTTCAAGCAGTACAGATAATGCTTGACGTTATCTCGTATTCCGTCAAATATTCTGGAATGCGCTTTGCAACCTCAGAGTGCAAGGTGCTTTCAGAAGACTGCTGTGATTATGTAGACTAAATGTTGGATAACGGGGCGAGGTTTGGAGGTGGCCGACTGCTTTGTTTATCTAGAGGCACATTCTGCCGATGCTGCATCTAACCAGCATAAAATGCAAGGCAAACAGATGATAACCTCAAGTCGATGTTATCCACTAAAAGTCAGGTTCACCTATGGGTTTGGAGCCCTCTCGATTCAAAGTCGATAGGCGACTAATCGGGCACAGTAGCGTGAATGTTGACGCTATGTGGTTGAGTTGTTTGTTAAGTGAGTGTACTTAGTGACGCAAGTTAGTGAAAACCATCTTGTTCATACCGCCATAATTGGACTCACAATTCGTCTACTTGTTTGCGCGGTGTGGGCACCTCGATGTATGCTTTGTGAATACAGTGTTAAAAGGCGCATCTCTTAACGAGACAGAGTGCAGCCATGTGATCACACGTTTGTAAACTACCTGAACTACAATGTGATTCGTTCTAAAGGCCGGACAGCCACGTGCGACCGTCTCGTCTGATTCGCTATGCGTCTTGTCAGCCACGTATCCTAACAGTCTCACCCTATGTATTTAGAGTTCCTGTGGCCTAATGATTCATCTTCCCAACAAACAATGTTATCACGTCTCTTATTCTCGTTTTTTTGATCAAACGATTGGGCGCGCAACAGAAAGGAACGGTCCAATATATGAACATGGCCGATTTTGATAGTCAGGTCATCACACTTCCTTTCTTTTTTTCTCACCTGAAGCTTACGTTTTTCATGGTTCTATGACAGTTAAGCATCGGCAAGAACAACAAAATTGTTGCTGCCCTTGATTATCTGACCGAATGGCCCTGGTAACCTGTTCCATAAAATGCCCGCCTTATTTAAGAATCTGTTAGTTGATAAATGTGATTGACAAGCCTATTTTTTCCACATAAGGACAGATTGACTGGCTAACGAATGATATCACAATCTTTTGAGTTTGGCAAGATTCTCAGAGTATACAGCTATTACGTGTTAAACGTCAAATTCAACGGGAGTAAGTAGATTTGTGTTAGCAACCCACTGCACACCGTAAAGTATACTTTAGACATTACAAGCTGTTGTGTAGAGGAAACACCGAACTATCAACGAAAGTAGGCAAACGTAATTACGGAAAATGACAAAAAGATGACTGAAAGCAAATGTTAGTGGTTGGCGCCTACATGGTCTATGCGTGAACGGTTTCGTACGTTTCCCGAGACATCCCAGATAAATGACAAGTGTGATGGGGCGTTATTACAAACTGACACAAGAAGAGATGACAGAAAACGGTTGAAGATTAAGAATAACTCGGAAAAGTAATCCTAACTTTTTTTAATCGTACACATCTTTTGACTTTATGATCCAAATTTACTGCACCTAGAAGGCGGGAATGCTTTAGGTGCCTCAGTTACTAGACCATGTTCAGATGAACAACATACATTATACATACACTTGATAACTAAACACCTGTCGAATGCAACCACGGTTTTGTGAGGCGCCTTGACAACTGAGGAGGCATTTATTCACAAACAGCTGAGCCTGACAGGAATAACTTGCTAGTGTCCTACACACAGATTGACGACTAGGCCAGTCTGAGAGCTGTAGTCCGTTGTCCCAGCCATGTTGAAGCAGAGAACAAACATCTATCAAGATTATGTGCCGGCTTCGTTACGGTTATTCGGTGTTGTCTAGTTTGCAATGACGTATACATCAATCATACACACATACATGAGCAAAATAAATCTTGAGTACGCGTACACCAGTCAGGTGTCACTGGATGTCTGTGTTGTCCCATAAACGATTTGGACCGTTGGCTCGACGGCTAAAACTGCCGCAGGGTACTTAGACGTCAATAGGCCACTTGGCGACATCCGTCGCTGAATCGTAGACACATCATGATCACGGCCGTTAAGTATCAGTGCAAGTCAGTCTGGAACACCTGCGTGGATTCCGATAATGCACTCTTGTGTGCTAAGTTCGCGTTCCGCTTTGGCGCGTGGTCATCAACCACAGACCGACGGATCTGAACTGGCGGGGACACAGAAACTCTGTAACTATCAGTGTGCGCCTGTTACTAGTCTAGGTCCCCACCCACTAGACGACGTCGAAGAACATAAAACACATGTACGGCATATGTAAGTGCGGTACCGCCTTATGTGATACCACTGTTCAGTCAACTGTCAACCGCTGGGTCTTCATGTGATCCCCGGAACGTCTTAATGTTCGTCGGAATATTCCATTCACCAGTGAGTACATTTCAACCCACAATGCTACTCGTTCGTAACTCCGGGAACAACTAGGAAAAATCCCCAGACGTGGTAGACACAAAGCACCGTTAAAATGGAAAGAACCGCTGTTACCGGGAACACCCAGAAGCTTTTTCATCTCAGCCGAACAACCGGTACTTGGAAGTCAGGCATGAGCTAGGTTATCTGTGAACCCAGTGGCAAGTCTACTGGCCACACTCAGTCAGGCTCACAACGCTGGGCTGACCATTTCAAACAGCAGTTCAACTGGCCACCACGCTATTCACTATGGCTTCGGGCCTTCATTTGTCTGTTAACATTTCTCTGGCCTCGGAAACAGAAGCATCGCTTGAGATCAAGTTGTTGGTACATCACAAGGCACACGGCCCACACAAACTCCCTCTTGTCCAGTTTTAGAGACAAAGGTCCAACCTTAGCTGCTCTAGAAATTCCGGATTAGTGAGGTCGTTCCAAGTGACTTTCGCAAACGGCTCCCGCACTTCGTGTGCAAATCATAGAGGGACTAACCGGATTCTTATTGCATCAAAGTTGATCGCAGCCACTGCATTTTGTAAATCAAGCGAAATGCTGCAAGAGCAAACTGGGTCTCGCTCTGGCCGTGTTTGCACAGATCACATCACCACACTTCATTCCAACTCTGCCATTCATATTGAAAATTAACAACCGTTGTCCCTCTGGATATCAGAGGTCTATAATTCCACCTCTAACTGTCAAACCCCGAGTCAGGTTGACGTTCACGACAGCCTATCATCGATCTTTGGCATCTCAAGTGTGGTGCAACCAGATTGTCCAGTCTCTGCTTTGCTGTACAACTTAACAGCAAACGAGATCCTAGGATATGCCCTGAGAGGCTATGAATACGATGGTTTGGTACTGTTACTAAACATTCGTCCTCGAGATATGGAGCATGCAGACGACAAGGCTATAATCTGAGGGTTTACAAAACGCTTCAGACATATTAAGGGTTTCAGTTCGTTAGTTTGGTATGGCCTGTGCATGTACTAAGTGCAAGATGTTGTTGCAAAATTGACAGTACTCCACCTCTGCTCGAACCAATGGTGGTGAGCCTTGAAAATTGTATCAGTGTTGATGATGTCTCATGAGATCAATAGTCGCATATCAAAGGCTCGGGTGGCGTTCGCCAACTTACGCCATCCATCGCGCCTGCACGATCTCAGTTTCTCTATGGGAGGTCGAGTGTATAAGGTTATCGTAAGGGCAGTCCTGTTGTATGGCTCCGAAAACTGGTCCACTCGCGCGGATGATACTCATAGAATATCTGATCTCGGCCATCACTGTCTCCGAACTAGTAGCGGCGAGCGGTGACAACACCGTATCAGTGATGATGAAGTCCGCCGACGAGTTTCCGGAACGGATAAACCCAGTCAACCCTTGAGCATATTGACCTCGTCTCACAGACTTCGTTGGCTTGGTTATATTTTACGAATGTCAACCCACCACCTGTTACATCGTGCCTTGTTTGCGGGTGATGGGTTAGGTTGGGAGATGCAGCCTGGTGACGAGCGTATGACATGGCCTCGTGATACAAGTTCACTCACACAGAAGCTTGCTGCAGTGGGGTGTTCGAAACTTTCTGGCTGGAATTCGAAAGAGTGAACATCTTTTGCGGAGGACGTTTTTTGATATGATGAAGAACAGAAAGCAGTGGAGCTCGTGTTCCGAACCTCTCTGTGCATCAGTGTCACGTTTCCTATTTTCCTCTCCATTTTTTCCTTTTTTACCACATATAATATCCTTTTCTCTTCTCACGCTATCCCAGATGGCGGTATGTCGCAGTCAGTGGCGTACCTGTATCCATACCATTTCTAGTTCTTCCTCCTAGTTTTCTTTCATTAATTTTCAACTTTATTAGTAACGTTTTCTTTTAAGATATTCCACGTCACTGTTGAGGTGAGCGGCGGCCCGAGCCACAGCACCTTTTGGTCAGGCTCATGGCTGCTATGATGATTTCACGTTATGATATGTCCGTGTACCCCTCACGTGTTAAATATATTTAGCTATATAAGATAGATGATTACTGCACACAAACTGTAGGCTGACTCTAGCAGAACGGCAATCAATTCAAAATGGTCTTTGCCGGCAATTCACAGGCAGCCTTTTGATGGGTGGGAAATCCATAAAAAACCTTAAAAAACCAAACCAGTTATTCTCGTTCAAGAATACCACTGTATTTATCTCTGCTAACAGCAGTTGACGTGTTTAAGCGTGACCACCGGTTTACTAGCTTCAGACTAGGAAAAAGGGTTGAAAACTAAATCTATGGTTTAGATGCCAATCTACACAGACAAACAAATGCAGCAAAGTAGTGCAGGACCATCAACACCGTTGGCTGGCAACGGTATCGGACATGATAGTGTATTGCGGGCAATGGCGAGTTTGTATCCATAAAATCGTTCGCTTATTCTTTCTATCCACATGTTTGGTTACTTTTTTTTTCTAAAAATATTCCCTTATTCATTAGCTTGCCATCTCCTGGATGACCGTCAGGACTACGGCCAGCCCGAATAATAACGGCTCAAAGCCGAAAATGTACGTAACAGTATAGTGAATACAGACAGGATGTTTGAACAGGTATGGTATACACGCTCTCACATGACTGTGCACTTCAAACAGAAAAAGAATCTCGTGCACCGGCTGACAGAACGTTTAAAATTAGTCCCAGTAATCCAACAAATGGTGTCCGACTTGTAAAAGATTACAGTTTAGCAGTTCGCTAAAACCGAGTTATTTCCGCCTTTTGGGCTAATCGGAGCGGGACTAAGTGGAGTTTACAACGTAGTGAACAAAGGATTGGCATTCACAATGTGACTAGCCATATCAATCTACAAGTTCAAGACTGAAATGAGTGATTTTGCCATACTAACACCATCAAGAATAACACTTCCCAACATTATTGTTTTCTACAGACAGACAACAGCGAATGTACATGCATCTGTGATAAAAACTGTCGCATTTTGACATGACGATAAAAAAACAAGTGTGGGGAAAGACGCTTCCACTTGCGGAAAGTTGGGAGAATTACGATATGGACACTTTAATGCAATAGAATCGTGGGGAGAAAACCAAACTCTGATCAAGAAGGAAAGGAAAAAAGAGAGAGGACTCAACCACCAGAATAGCGATGTCTATATTCAAACACTCAATACCAAAGTGACTACACACTACAAACAAACAACCGAGCTATAAATGAGAGTAACGCCCTCACTACCCCGCGTCAATAAATACATTCACTTTACATACAACTCCCAAGAACAACAATAGCATTCACGCCGCTGAGTCTTATCAACCACCATCTCGCTTAAGGTCTCCAGTCATCGACCTTATGAGTCGCGATAACCTCAGCCCGAGAGACGAACATAACATACAGCCGCAAACCTCTCCGTGAACGACTTCATTTCTCTAAGCCAAATAATCAGCCGTTCCCCTCGCACCTTACGCCGGTTGGTCCCAGCGTCGGCAAACAGTGCTCGGTGTGGCAGACGACTAGCTGACATCCTTAATGCATGGCCTAAACACCCAAGTCTGCGTGAACGTAAAATTTGAAAACAAGAATTCGACTGACAATAACTAACAAACATCCGCTTCCTAACATCCTCGTTGATTATTCGTTGGGGTCACCCGAAATGAGTGACCGAACGCAGACATCGGTGTTCAAATACGTGAAGGCGGTTCACACTTTCGACCCTGAACGGCCCAGTTTCACTGCCCTAAAATAATATAGCCCTCAATTTTCTGATATACGCGACCCGTTAGCTTCAGAGAGATACCCCTGTCGCCACAGGTGCTTCAGATTAGCGAACATCACACTGGCCTTGAAGATACGCGCTTCTATTTCATCCCCAACACCCCCATCGTCACCGCTGACGCAACTCCCTAAGTATACAAACCGGTCAACGACATCTAGGACTTCATTATCTAACAATAGACTTACGTAACCACAGCAATCTTATAGAAGCATTTTGCATTTTGAAACGGCAAAGTGCATTCTGAAATACTCAGCAGAACGCGAAATAGTGTCTAGCATTGTTTGTGCAGCTTGAAAGTTGTCAATCAACACCTTGTCGTCTGCACAGTCAGGATCAGTCAACCTTCCACCAGGTGGAAGGTCCACAATGGTGTCGGAAACAATCCTCTATTACTTCTCCTATGACGAAATTGAACAAAAATGGTGAAAGAGGACAGCCTTGAAGTAAGCCGCTCATGGTGCTGAAACTGTCAGACGGTTTACCGCAAACCGTAACCTGAGCTGAAGTAGGGGAATAAAGCGCCGACAGTACGTTCACATACTCGGTCGGTACACCCCTACGTTTAAGCGACTCTAAAAATGTAGATCGATCCACCGAATCGATTTATAGTCGTACAATTTTGCCACTGTTGGCCGGCGGTACATATGATGCTGTTCCGGGATTCGACGAAGGGTAAAAATATGATCTATACATCCCCGGCCAGGACGAAACCCTGCCTGTTATTCGTTAATGTTTACCTCGCGAACTGCAGTGAGTCGACGAAGTATAATGATTGCCAGAAACCTAGTAATTAATGGGGTGAAATTAATTCACCTATGGTTTTTGCAAGAGCTCCCGATACCCTGTTTGAATATAGGAAGTATTATCGAGTGACCCCAGTACCGAGGGATGGTTCCCATCGTCCACACAAATTGAAACAACTGAGTGAAGGCCTCTACTAACGCCTCTCCATCTTGTTTGAAAAGCACCGGCACGAGGTCATTTGGAACAGCAGCTCTATTACGTTTGAGTGCTGCGATGCAATTGCGAACTTCAGCTTCAGTGGATGGTTCCAGATCTATCGATTTAACCTCTACTGCTATCTTGACGAGGTGGTCGGGCTTGTGTGCTGTTTTGATCCGGCGGGCTATGCTGACTAGGGCTGTGTACCTTCCAGGTGCAACCTTGTCAAACAGACTAAAGGGGAGCAGTCAAACGAAAAACAGTTACACTCATAGGATTGTATGTTGCACTGCTGACTGCGTAGGAGTGCTTAGGTAGTGAGGCACGATCCTATGGGCATACAGCAGAACTATTTCCATAGTTGCGACACTGTTGTCTTTCGTATAGGGAAGGAGGTTAGAAAAGGTACCCTCAAACAAAGAGCACTCCGATCGCCCAACGGTTGGCCGTGACTGCCAGCGAATTCTCCAATACGGTTGAAAAATATCTGATATCACTCAAACACCCGATATAGCTTCGAGTACATCCACTGCGTACAGCAATGCTCAGCATCAGACGCCAATGTTTTATTCACTGTGCCCTCGGGCTAGGCAAGCTCCTCACTGCCAACTGAGTCAGACTGTTGAGTCATTGGCTTTGTGTAGGGTCTTTCAAGAAAACCCTGTATCCTGTTATCTCACAAGTCAGACTTTGGAGTCAGAGATTCGCAGTGGGTTCTCTTAAGTCAGCCCCCTCCCGCGGCATAAACGACAGGAGTGCCGGAAGTTATCTCTCCCGACAGTGACAATACTAACCCAATACGACTTCCTCCCACTGTCTTAATCCCCAAGTTCTGCCTTCCATGTGCCTTGGGGCGATAATTGTTTTCCGAGACCAAGGCAACTGTTACACATTCCGCAATCATATAGCAGTCAGTTACAGGTGACGCCACTCTGTTAAGGACTGTTGTGCCTTTTGGAGCAACCACCTGGACTCGGACCATGCTGCTGTGCGTGCCCGTTTTGTCTTGTCATTTGCACCACAGGATATGCTCGTAAATGTGAAGTACTTAACTGGCATTCGAGTGATGAGGATGTAAAGAATGCCTACCAAAAGGCGTTGGTGAACAAGTTGTCCAGTTCGAGTCAGATGAAGGATCCTAACGAACACTCGGTACAAATCGTCGAAGCTATGAAAGCATGCTGTGAACAGACATGTTCCGATGGAGCTGTTCAGTTGCGACAGAACTGGATTTCCGTCACGTCGATAAACCTCATGAACAAGCGTTGGTCGATCCCACCTGGTTCTGAATATGATGACGAAAACTTAAACGCAAGCTGACTAAAAGTTTGCGCAAAGACCGGGAGCACTACTCGGCTGAACAGTCGAAAGAGATGGAAAAAGCCTTTTTGTCTGGGAATAGCATGAGGCTTCATTCCCTGATCTGTGGTTGTACTGGCTGTCGAGTCGGTGTAAGTAAGACCATATGTGAAAAAGATGGTTCACTTATCAGCAATCAATCACGCAGACTTCACAGGTGGGCTGAACATTCTGAAGAACAGTTCAGCTGGCCTCAACCAGATCATGTGGACGACGGGACCCGATTTGTCAGTTACTGCGTTCCAGACGGCCCTCCGTCGGAAGCAGAAGTGGTCCTGGAGCTCAAGTTATTGAAGCGTAATAAGGCTCCCGGGCCAGACCTCCTACCTCCTTCCCTTTCAGAACTGACAAAACTCCTCCTGACGATCTGGGAGACTTAAGAAGTGCCTCGTGACTGGTGCCTATCAACAGTCATTCCCGTTTTCAAAATGGGGGCCCGAAGTCTATGTGACAACCACAGAGACATCAGTTTGGTGTATACTGCGTCAAAGTGACTCACTGGCCTTATTTTACGTCGGCTTACTAAGCCTAGAGAAAGTCAGGTACGTGAAGAACAGGCAGGATTCCAATCTAGATGAGGGCGTGTTGACCACATTTTTACCTTACGACGGATTTCAGGACATCGGCACCCTTGTAGAAAGCCGACTGTCGTGGTATTTTTTGACATGAAGGCTGCTTTCGATTCAGTTGCTCGTGATGTTTCCTGGAACTGACTTCTTCGTAAGGGAGTACCAGGTAAATACGTTAATCTATTGAGATCACTGTATGCTCACTTTGCAAGTAGGGTGAGGGTTTGTGAACTGTCTCGGACGTTCATCACATCTAGTGGTGTTCTTCAAGGGTATCCGATCTCCGCCTTTTTGTTCAATTTTGTCATAGACGACATTCCGGATGGTGCGTTTGAGAAGTCCAGTGAACTTGGAGTTGACCTTCTTCTCGGACTAGGGCATTTCCACTCCTACTTTACTGAAGGCAATCCGTCTAAAACTGTGGACAGTTTCACACACTTGAATGGCAATATCTGGTCAGACTGTAATATTGCTGATGAGATTCCAGCGAGAATAGCAAAGGCATGAGTTGCCTTTGCCAAATTGCGTCAGCTGTGGCGTCGAAAAGGTGTCCGGTTGTCGTTCAAAGGAAGGGTATATAATGCTTGTGTACGTTCTGTTTTGCTCTATGATTTGGAAACGTGGCCAGTTCGCAAGGAAGATGTCAACAGACTTGCTGTGTTTGATCATCGTTGTCTCCGCCAACTGGCCCACATCAATTGGACTGATCGCGTGAGCAATGTGGCCGTTCGTCGACGCATATTCCGGAACGCTCGGGATGCGCGATCAATTGGTCAACTACTCACGTTGCACAGCCTGCGATAGTTGGGTCACGTGCTCCGTATGTCGTCTGATCGATTACCGTACCGGGCATTATATGCTGAGGACACCAACAGTTGAGTAAAACCGTGTGGTGGTCAAGCAAAAACGTGGTCATCAAATATGAAGACCTTGACTACTCCATCGAGCAAAGTAAGTAGGTGTCGCCTGCCTGGATGGGGTCCTCGTGATCACTCAAATCGCTGGTTAGAGATGCTGTCTGAGATGGCAGTGTGTCGTAGTCAATTGCGTACCGGTCCATACCATTTCTAGTTCGGCTTGAATGCGACATCCAAATTGACTCTGTGACCCGTATCAAATAGGTGGGCCAAAATTGTGTTACCTCGTTTTGTATCTACTCATTCGTTTGTTCCTATGGAGCAGGTTACATTGGTCGCAGAACAAGGCGCTTGTCGGAGAGAATACGCGAACATCATCCAGCTCGGCTGACAACCGGACAACAACGAAAGATTTCCAGCGCAATTTTGGCCCACCTAGTGGATACGGGTCAAAGAGTCAATTTGGATGTCGCATTCAAGTCGATCTACCGTGTCACACGTGTTCTCATCAGAGGTGTGAAATGTCGCATCTTGGCTGCTGCGAACCCTTAATCTGTGTGCGCAGAAGTCTTTTGTTCAAGCGCTGCAGTTACCGTGGCCTACCGTCGTTGGAACACTTGACGCGGCACCACAGTAACCATGTCCGTAATCCCAAAATGACATCAGATTCACACTGTATTAAACTTCACAAAATCCTGACTTGACAACTAATGTCATATTTGTTGTGTTGTATTTGGCCTGAAGAAGATACATCGAAAACGAGCTTGTTCGCCAAGTTTTGACTTCTGGTGAAATCTCCGGGCATACTTAAACAAAATTTCTGAAAGTCTTGCGTCTAGAGCTGGCCTTAACAAAACCTGCCATGCGGACGACACAATCTACTGTTAACCGGAATCCAATTTACCAACACGGCTGCGGTCGTCGTGCTGAGGACTATACCTACTCCAGCCTGACCTGTAACCGCGCTTGAAGGGTCACCCGAAGTGTACAACCAGGATCGGGTAGACAAAGCGGGTGTTGTTAGTTCTATGCGCTGACTACTGTCCTGGATTCTAGTTTCCGGGTTACAGCAGAGATCGACATGCAACCAGTCTAACGCTCACGTGAGAGCGTCCTGCTGACCAATGTGTTTTAGTGCGCGAACGTTGAAGGCACTTATATTAATTCGCATTCTGGGTCTAAGCAAAGGACGAGGGAGGCTTGAAAATATATGACAACAGATGGAACTTATCGGCACAGTGTTACTACGATTAGCTACATCTGTTGTGGGATCTGTGGAGTAATTATCAGAAATTGAGGTCGGGAGGGGTGTGAGAGCTAAATTTGATAGGGCGGTGGGAGAGGGGTCAACAGAAGCATGTTTTCGTCTATCCAGTCTGCTGTAAGCAGCAGATAAGGCGACCCAGTTAATACTGCGAAACGGCCGGTACAGTATGCAATTAGTTGTGTTGTGATTATTCACGGCTCTCAGTGGACTGAGATACTGCCAGGATGCCCAGACCTAGGCAGGAGAACGATGAGGGTTCTCAAACAAAGCCTTTGGCTCAAAATCCTGTACCGCAAGGCAACCAGTAGGTGATAGTGTACAAGAACAGGTACTTTGTTCCGGAAAAAGATGCCCACCTCCTTCCAACCCCGAACCTAGAGGACCAAAAGACTGGTTTGTCAGACTTCTACCTATTAGTCTGCCTGGTATAAGTGACTCCATCGGTGTGGCGACCACACCGTCCAATTTAGTCTAATGGGTCATCGAGATGCACAAAGTCTAGTCTCGTTGTGACGTAGTCGGGAACGTCCTACTGAGGTAGGTATCAGGACCACAGACTTTAGGTCCGAAATCCAAGCCATACACTGACTTGTAAGTCGTTGCTTCTGGCCCAGCAAGGAACGATATCCATAAGATGTCCGGGCTAGCGAACTCGTTAAGACTGGATGACCATGTCGAGCAGTGGGCAAGCCCGGTTGTTTTGAACATACGCCGGCGGAGATCGACCCTGCTGACGCGGCGTTCCTATTGTGTGCGGCTAATACATCGAAAGTACCGGTGATTGGAAACATACTCTGGAAATATCCTCCTCATGGAGAGATTCGGTTATGCACAAGGACGGCTGAACTGCTCGTACACCTGTGTAATACATTCGACCTTCTACAGAAAAAAATGACCATGCCTATACCACAGACAGAGTCAGTTAGCAGACACTGAGGTTCTTGACCTCATCACAAGCGTTGATGCGGCTCCCGAGGTATGTAAACCACTCGGCTGTCTTCCACGATTCACAATCAGCAGTGATACAAACGGTAGGATCTTGTTAACTCTGAAACAGCATCGTACGAGTAAAACGTGCATGTCATACCAAACTGAGGGAGTGTAACTTCTGAATAGTTTAGGACGTTCTGCATTCCTCGTGAACAGCCACATACGGAAGTTACGTTGCCTGCATGCTCTATGTCTAGAGCCTGACAGTGTTTTTATACCATCAT
The DNA here is from genome assembly GCA_013368495.1 of Paragonimus heterotremus. Taxonomy (NCBI): domain Eukaryota; kingdom Metazoa; phylum Platyhelminthes; class Trematoda; order Plagiorchiida; family Troglotrematidae; genus Paragonimus; species Paragonimus heterotremus. Next base: position 51,940 of record LUCH01003987.1, read on the forward strand.
GCTCACGATCAATCAGAAGGCATTCCAGTTATTTAGAAGTTGAGTAGAGGGGAGCTTGGCAATTCTTTGGCACCCTACTACTGTAAACCTTAGCCCAGTCCAAAGCTTTAAGGCAAATTGCCGGCAGGATGCCAAAACACTTTTCAAACACGACTCCACGAAAACCGGTTCAGAGTGGTTACAGCAACAAATTAAAAACACCAAGAGTACCGAACGGATGCACTGGGAGTCGGTTTATCATGGATAGCCTAAATATAACTGTTATGTGTGGAAGAAACAGAAATGTTGCTTTAGGATGGTCAGACTATCAAAAGCCATCCGCTCTCGGTGAGCATTGTGTAAATTTTAAATGAACACGACGTAGGTGGCGGGGGTGACTGGGAGCGGGATTTAGTTGAGCTACCGCAACATGTCCACAGCAGGCACGAAGACAGAACAGCAAACTTTACGTGGCACGGAATAAGTGATGATATTATGAGAATGTATGCGCATACTTACAGTACGCTTGAGCATTTGTAATGGACCTGTAGTGACCGATTTGTGATGTAAGCTTCATACTTTCCATGTATCATAAGAGAAAAGACGAGAAATTCCGTTGGAAAATTTTAACAGGCACAAAGTTGGTTAAGTCTGTAATCTTTCGCACGATCACATTCAAGGTGGACTGGACGCGTTGTTAAACCTGTAAATGAGGACGACTTGTTGCTTTTCAGGTGTGCATCTCGGTCGGAGGAGCGTGTAAACAGTGAAGGGAAAATCGAAGGTTCATAGCCTTAATATATGCATGCAATGAAGATAAACAGCAGCAACGTTTTCTATGGGCGTAGTCTAGAATCCTATTGAGTATTCAACGCGTTACGTCAAGGATCGTGTGAATCGCCCGGACCGACCATAACTAAGTTATTGCTTTATACGTTTAACTTTTTACAACTCTAGGTGGATTCTTGATAACACGCAACGGACACACAGTGAAAGAAACTGTAGCCAACGTTTTTCAATGGGCTTCGAGTATCCACTAAAAGTTTAGTGACCGGCGATCTTGTGGTTTATCTAAGCATCCCGGCTGCAACCGTGTTTACCTGCTTGTTCGGTCTGTACGCATGATTCTGTGTACGCCTGCAACAGGAGGCCTGATACGAACTCAGTGCCACTTTCTTCAGTTGTGCAACGAATTGCACGTAGTGAATGCTTGCTTTTTCCTTAACGACTCATCTATTATTTCATTATCCAAGGTCGTTTAACCCGAACCTATTCGAGCGTTGTTTAACGCACTTTTCGCCTGGCGTGCTTATGGGCGCCGTCGAATGGGCTGTAGCCCATCTCGCGCTTTTTTCTTTTTCCTCTTGGTTGTTGCCGGTGGTCGCAGACTAGACTAGAACTAACTACTTATCATATTTCCAAATATTGATGGAAATATACGGTTTGTTCCCAAACCCCGCTGCGTTCTCTAGTTCGATGCCTGTTGGGACTACGTTACGATTGCTCTTCAGGAAAGGCGTACTAAATTGTTAGTGAACGAAAGCCTAGCGCACTTGTCCGCTACAAAAGGCTACCAGAAAAGATGTACAACGTAGAGTTTGTACAGCAGTTTGCACTTCATAACGTTCATCGTTTTTCGTACGTTTTACTTTCCTAAAGTTCAGATGTACACTTGATTTTCAAACCAAAATGAATCGAATGAATCAATAACACAGAAAAACTTCCCCTAAGGTCACGAGCCGTGTGTTCTGTTTGCTCCGTGACACTTGCGTGCTGATTCTTGGAAAGTTAAAGATTAACAGAATCAACCATCTATTTCGGCATATTTTTGGATTTCTGTCGTCACAATTCCTTCCGGTGTGAACTCAAAATCCCTTTGAAACAACATGACCGATCGTATTCATTAGATACCTTCATTCAGTGTAGTGGGACTCTAAACTAACACACCTTCAAGAACCACTATGAGTCAGCTTCTTTTACATTCATTATATTTTGACTTCGCGTTCATACCTAAGCTTTATGTACTGTTTAGAGTTACTACAACCAAGTGGGTTGAGTAGCACATATTCTGCCACAAGAATACGGACTTACAATGTGCAAAATACACCTAAAACCATAAACGACACTAAATACTTACAAAATTCGTTTTCGATCTCCATGACAATTTCAATGTGATCCAAGCTATCCAGTCCGAAATCAGCTAATTTTGAATCCAAGGTTAACTGAGGGATAATAGGATTCCCAATCTCAACGTACTTTATCGGATGGGACCTTCTCAAAACCGGAGCAAATAGCCAGTACTCTCTCTTCGATGGTTGCAGGGGTAAGGCCAGCTTTGATAGACCGTGTAAAAGGGTTGGTTAAAAGTATACGATTGGGGAAACTCCGAAGCGAGAAAGAGGAAATAAATGCCTTTGGAGAGGCGCCGTTAACCGAGCAATGACATCGCGAGCAACTGGACACCAACGCACGCGGGAACAGAGACAACACTACTCGCAAACTCATTGCCATCAACAGAACGCCAACGGCGGATGACCTACACAAGCATATATATACGAAAAATTATTGGTGCAATAATTAAAACACACCTGAAACAAAAAAACGACCTACTACTGCAATGGGACACTGCATCAAAAAAAACCTACAGAACAATATTTCGTATAAGCTGTGCAATGAAAAATAACCTAAATGACTATAGTAACGCCTATGTTTTGCGGTATTTTAATATTTGTCAAGGTCGTATCGATTGTTTTAGAAAACCTATGGTTGGATAGTCCACCAACTTTCAATGAGTTGTTGGATTCTCTTCGTTATGTTTTCGTTATAATTGTCTGGAATATTCTTAGTGCTGTGTATTAAGGCCCAGTAACAATGTAGGTTCGGATAACGTGGCACACCATCAGATCTGATGGTGAATCGATTCAGTTAACGTCCTATACATTGTAGGAGGCCGGACCTATGCAATGTATGAACACAAATAGTCAGTTCAAAGTGCAGTCGCTGAATAGCTCATTATATAGGCAATACTACCTATGTATAGACAATCCCAAACTGAACGGAGCAGGAGCACCAAGGAGACAGGACACGCGCACTAACGCGTGTATTGTTAAATCGAATCATTTCAAACGAGTGGCGTTCATTTTTACAAGGGCATTTGATGTAGACTGTACGTACATAGACGGTATATTCATGAAGCGAGGTGTGAAAATATGTACAGTATTCTACAACATTTGCCCTGCAACCATGTATATCTCACATGGTTTGTGGAAGTGAACTATCACTTCAAACCTTGCAATTATGATTTAGATGAAATTTTCACATCTGATTACAAAAGTGTAGAAGGCATACTACGAGATTTGTCGTAAGTTTAGGTTTACCGGTTCTCCTCTTCCTAGTAGTTGCCGAATTTTTGACAGCCGCGTACAAGTGTATATAGTGTAGTTTCTAAATATAGATATCCCGATAAACCAGAAGGAGCTAAAGCGTTTCGCAGTGTATGCAGTCGGTATAAATCAGAAGTTCGTCGTAAATGTCCCTTATAAGGGCAACCACGCATGGTGGCGATTCAGCGATTGATACACGGGTTCAAGGCAGAGGCCCAAGGGCCCCGGACCCAGTCGGTTTTTCTTGTTCAATGTCAAGCGGGCGTCTGCTGACCTGAAATGCATTTATTGAAAGCATAGCGTAGCACCGCTCTTGGGAATTACAGTAAATATCACAAAACGAACTAAGGTTACTCCTATTAATGGCTTTTTGGATAATGAGAATCAAGTAATGCTTTAAAACAATTGCTAAAAGCGCTACTGACGATCTCAGCAGGAAGACTGTTCCAGAGGTTAACAAACCCGTGGGGAGAAAACTGTTGTCTAAGAAAGGTCCGAGGACGAAGCTTGAAAAGCTTCCTGTTATGTCCACGCCGACCGTCATCATTTGTTACAGTGAAGAACTGATCAACGAAGACTACCCTAAAGAGGAAGTGTGTGAAAAGTAAATCACCGCGGAGCCGTCGAAATTCAAATGGGTATAGATCGAGAACTTCAAGTCGGGACTCGTATATACGAGTCACGTATACGTGACATTGCTTAGACCTGTGACTAGTTTGGTAGCCACACGCTGGAGACGCTCAACAGCCAAGATGTCTTTCTTCACTCCGGTACACACGACCCAATTAGCATACTCGAGGAGCGGTCTCATATAAACCCCGTACAGCATTTGGAACGCTTTCTTGTCTATACGGAGGAAAGTGCGCTTAATCATCCTAAGAGAGGCAAGCCATTTTCTGCCGCCATCTCGTGGTGATGCGCAAAAGGTAGGTTAGATGACAACCAGATGCTCAGATCTTTCTTAAGGTCGATCTTCGTGACATCTGTTGTGCCGAATGCACTATGAATCACAAAGGCGTTGCCGAAGTCGTCACCGAGTGACATATATGCGCACTTATTGTCATTTAGTGGGAGACTCCAATCGTCCGACCAACGCTTAATCGCATCGAGATCAATCTGTAGTGCACCGGGATCTGTGTTATTCCTGATTTTTAGGTCATTGGCGTACAGGAGGGCGTTGATGGGAATACTATCCTTGAGGTCATCTATATACATCAGAAATAACAGAGTACTTAGCACTGATCCTTGAGGAACTCCCACAGAAATGAAAGAGAGGGGATGAGAGGTCTGATCCGATTTTAACTCTAAACGTTCTGTTATCAAGGAAAGAAACAATCCAGCAAAGAACCTCTCCTTGAATGCCATAGACTTCCAGTTTGTGTTTCAGAGTGCCGTGTGGGACACGGTCGAAAGCCTTAGCAAAGTCTAAGAAGATGGCCTCTTAGATGAGGCTATTATCTCTGACCTCCGTCAGACTGTCCATGAAAACAAGCATATTAGTTATGCATGACCGATTAGGAAAGAAGTCATACTGAGTAGATGAAAAAAGTTGGTTTGATAAGAAGTGGTTAAGGATGGCACGCTTCAATAAATGCCCCATTACCTTGCACGGGATCCCAGCAAGGCTGATTGGCCGATAGTTAGCCGGAGAGTGCCGGTTACCCGCTTTAAATATGGGCTTAACCGTCGCCTACTTCCATGCACTAGATAGAATGCCACTCTGGAGTATCTGTTTAAACAGCTTGTAAAAGAGTTCTGTCGGACTAGCGGCTGCTTCTTTGAGAATTCTGGGATGGCTCTTGTCTGACCCACTGAACTGTATGAGTTTACCTTAAATAAAAGCACCTCAACATCCAGCACAGAAAACTCGGCGGTAACGAGTGGTTACCGGAAGTTCTGCTGCTGTAGGATAGGGTGTCAGTCCGGCGGTGCGACGTTTTAGATTGCCGTGTAGTATTCCCTAAATAACTCGGCCACAACTAGAGAGTTGGCTGAGGTCTCTCCGTCGGGCAGTCGCAGAGAGAGAGCCGAGGGTTTATCATATCTCAGTCGTTGCATGTACTCAAATGAGAAGTTTTTGTTCCCGCGAACTTTGATGGGGACCTTTCCTTGTATGCGTTTGGTGTGCTCACGGATTTCCCGTCTACACCTACTTCGAACGAGTAAAACGCGCATAGGTCCTCTAAATTTCCTGTAATCTTATGGTTCGAGAATAAATGGGAACGGTCGTCAAGAAGACGACGTATTCTGCGCGGAAGAAGTGGCCGAGGAGAGAAAGTGCACAGCGTGCACGGCCACGCAAAGCCAATCGAAGCCACAGAGCATCACTTTTATCAGACGAATAAAATCCACCGATAACCATGGGTGTTGGGAGACAATGCTGAATGAAAATCGCAGAACCCCTCATTCTCCCTCGGGCGGGGTCAGCTCGGTAGACTGAATACCCAGGGACACTCAGTTCACTGTCACCGATGTCACCTGTAAGCCAGGTCTCCGAGAAAGCAAAAATTTGGGGTTGTGTATTTCATGAGTTAACTGTCTGATTTCCGGTAACTTATTGAACAAACTCAGACAGTTCGTATACATGTACTTAAGAGCTACTTCCTCACTCAACCTCTCGAGAAAAGAGAGAGGAGAGTGCGAGGAAAAGTTTGGGAAAGAAGACCTTCAATTAAGGAGGGTGGTGTTGGGCTCGGCATGTACTGCCGAGTGGTTATGATGGCCTTCCTTTGAGGCTGTGGGCGTGAAGTCACTGCTTGTGTGTACGTCAACGTCCATTCAGGACGCTCGACCAGCACTTTTGGTGTCGCAGTTCGCGAACTCTGTACACCTGCTAAATTCCGCATTTTCGGGGGGTGTTCGAAAGTTGTCACCCACAGAAAATTTGACTTCTTCGTCTGGTGGATGCAAGGTTTGAAGGGAGATAGTGTGCACGGTTTTACGGAGCCACTCGTAGAAATGGTTTGTGGGATATGCCAATGAAATGCTTTCCGATTTACAGGCGGCGTCCCCAACAGGCCCCCTGTTGTTTAGAATTATTGGAAGAAAGAATTTTCTGTGGGGCCTCTTGGTGGCTTTTGGCGTGGGTAACTCGAAGAACGGCATTTGTGCGGTATCTTGAGCAATTTTGCCCCTGCTTGGGGCGTTGGCCGTTGGAATAGCGACTACGGAAACAGCGTTCTTGCATTCCACCACTAGCATATAGGCCATAGTGGATACTGCTGGAGCAGAAACCATGACCTTAGTCTCCAGCTGTAGTTTCCGGTCCGCCATGATTCGTGACTACGTTTTAGTCTGCTGCTCCCGTTTCGCCCTCTGTTGCCGAGAGCGGTCGAAAGAAATGCCTTTCAGCTGGACGCTAGTGGATTTCAAAGCCTCTGTTTTTTCCACTACTGTCTCGGGTATCAGCATGGCTGGCAAAGTTACCAAAATGCCTAGTGACCTTTTGGTGGTTTTGGCGCGTAGCCTGCTCGCGAGTACGATATTTGTAGCGTCCGGGAGGAACAAAGAAGCTAATACTGACTTAGCTAGTTCGGTTTATGAAGATGTGGTGGGGAAGCGGCCCCATAAAACATCCCTCCACTCTCTGAGAGCTTTTTCTTTCATATTTGCCGCTGCCTCCTCTATATTGTGTAGTTGACTGGGCAACTGCCTTCTTG
>LUCH01003988.1:0-53986 GCA_013368495.1 Paragonimus heterotremus
GCGTCCTTTGGCTTCGGTCCCTGTGACAGGCTAATCCGTCTCGGATGCCGCCAACCTATGTTGAGAAGAGCATCAAAACGAACCAGTTTTAATGTATGGAAAAGCCTAACTACCCTTGAAAGGGCGAGCATATATATGCTAACCGCCTATCCCTCAGTTACCTTCTGGATTAACTATATACTATTGCTGTTGACTGAAAGTTAGCTTGTTAGACCATTAAATTTGTCTAAAAAGCGCCTGGAATACTTCGAGCTGCCAATTAATATGTTGAATTATGCGTACAGAATATCCTGTTTAACCGACACTCAGTCTGTTTCATGGGTTATCAATGTGTGAATTCTGACATCACTCCGTAATGCTAGGTAGGGGAAGGTAACGGTGCGGCGAGAACACACAAAGTGTGAACTCTGTGTGAACGTGGAGGAAACAGTCACCGATTCAAAGCGTGACATACTTGTATATAGATGACAAATTTGTGTCCACAGCAGATTCGTTCATTTGTTCGAAATAAGCGTGTGTATCGTTAATTGTTCACAAACGAAAAAAACCTTGTATCCATCTAAGTCACAGACGAATAAAAGTTACTTATGTAGCTTGGGCTTCTAGAGTGACTGTGAACGTCTGTCCTACAAACAGTGACCTCTATTTTCGCGATTACGTGATCAGAACAGTAATTTATAGCACCTGGCATAAGTCGAACAAGTTTCAAATCATACATATATAACCCAAGCTCATTACAGAGTATGTTTGACTTGTTTGTTTCAACCTTACTTTGCTATTTTCAGCTTATCTCCAGTGCAATTTTCAAAATGGTACTTTAGATATATAGTCCAGATTAGGCAGCTAGCATTGGAAAAAATTATCTACTAAAAACTGCCACCTCAATGAAATGTTTTAAATTGAGTCACATTTTTAGCGCTGGAGAGGGACACACCTTTGGCTAAAATTTCCTGCAAGAGATTGAATTTTAAATCAGCATAAATAATGATCTATCTTAACTTAATTAACAACGACTGAGAGTTCTTACCCATTGTTCCCCATGTTCCTCGTTGAACCGCTTAGCGGTTTCAAAGACATCTTAATCATTTCCGAAGAAAAAGCAAACCCTCCACTGATTCGGTTTCGGATAGTATTTTGTGATCTATCGCCGTGTTTAGGTCGCGCTTTTCTCATCACCACGCCCACTTCGCACTTAATAAAACAGCTTTGCACAAATTCCCATCAGCTAAACATACTTTCCCGGTCAGTCCGGACACAAGGTCATCTGATCGATTGACGAGGTGTCTTTGAGGTCAACATCTTCATGTTCGGTAGTCCACTTAAGCCAGTGGGGTCAAAAGTGACATCATGCGATCACGTCGTTGTCAAATGTAACCATACCTCAATTGAGTCGGCCCAATTACTTCTGACGTATTGCAACGCCCCCAGTCAGTGATTGTGGTCGTTCCTAAAGTATGCCCTTTATATGTATGGACACATCCATTTGGTTTCAAACCTTGGAGATCGACAAACTTATTTTCGGGGGTATGACCCATTTAATTTCAGGTATGGTGTAATGTGTCGGATCAGCAAATAGATATCCGAATCAGAAAGTCTGTCTATTCATCCAAGAGTTGTGACAAGTTTATCTAACAACCAACAACCAGACAAACAAGTCAGGTAATCTAACCGAGGATGGTCAGCGGATGTTGTGAATACATCCATCGTGGAGCACAGATAACAAACCCTATTAAACGCGTTCCTGCGTGCTACATGAACATTACACCACGGAAGGTGCGTTCATCGGCCTAACCTTGATGTTAAGAGCATTCGTTTAGAAAAGACAGGTAATTTCCGGTTACTGCCAGGATATACTGTCCGAACAGTATGTTTTCATGTTCTGAGTGATGGGCGAACATTGTTGAAATAAACCAGGAGTCCTGCAACTGTGAGTTTCGAAGCTTTGTCATCAATATAGCAGTTTTTCCCTGAAAATATTTGTTACACATGACATGTTACATATCAGCTGCTGAATGATTGTTTCAAACGCTACGAAATTCTGGAATTGAAACACTCCGTTTATGTAATGTTTTCTATCATCTTTCTACAGTTTTACATTCAAAGACTTCGACATTTTTTGATCAATTCGACGTAAACTTTCCGATTCTATATGCCATCAATCAGTACAATTTTCTAACACATTACAATTTTATTAACCTGAGTCTTTCTTGCGTTTTTGTGATTTGTTTACATTTTCGATAATGTTTTGAAGCAAGTTGGATAAATGACCTGGTTTACGATGATGTACCGTTGTTCAGTCAATCACACTTCAAAGGCGCCTGAAGGAAATTTTTAGGCAAGTCAGCCTAGCTAAAACCAAGATATTGAATGGCACCAGTAATATGCAGATATTTTAATTTGTGGCAATGTGGCGAACAGCTATGCACTAATACGAAGAATGTGTCGACTGATTGTTAATTTTCTCCACCCAATAAATTATGTGCTGCCATTTGTTGTGTGATGATGTTTTCTGAGCGATGCCTGATCCGCAATTCGTTTGTATCCTTGCGATCAACACAGAAAGTTCACGTGTGACAAGAAAAGTTGGACCAAGTTGAATAGTACAAACGTTTATGAACACGAATCACCAACCTTGACAACACATGGTTGTTGGTTATGATATGTGTATTCTAGTTTTACATTCAACGCTATTCCCTTAATGTTCGTAACAAGATGGTCGGTTTCTACCTCTTTCTAATTATCACCGAGCAACAATCTTGAACAGAGAGGAAAATGATTACGGGAGATCGGTTTTGATGATGAACAGTTTAAAATATAACACATTTACCATTCCATGCTCCTTTGACTGTATCCAATAAAAAAATATCTATATGAAGTGTGTTATACTAATCCAAACGAACACGGTTTAGACAAGCCTCACATTAAATTTACTGAGCATTTTACGAATATATGGAAATGGATATATATATATGTATGAGAATATGAAGGCGGAATTTTTTGATTCCATCACTTTTCATAAAAGTTAATAACACGGTTTTAATGCTCGGCAGTGACGCTGATGGATTTCAACACAAAATGCTCAAGTAATCATGTTGGGAAATTAATATTCTGGATCATTAACTGGGTTCCAAATTACACAGCGGGACCAGCGGGTGACCCAAACAAAACATGACATTTCTCACCTGTAAACGTGTTTTTGTAATTCACCTTATACAAATTTTGTTGCTGCTGGGCACGCCGTTCCTAACGGCATGTAAACAAATTACACACTAACCCCATCCTGCATTATGGTCCGCAATCCCGTAAAACCCACGATTTATTGGCCTCCCTAGTAGCACACTGTGTAGTAAATCGAATTGAACGACCATCTTTGTTTATCGATGGATTCAGATGCAATTTCAATGAGTTACATCAATCATTGTTAAGTGGCACGACGACTATGGAATAATGCAAGAATGCACTGAAGTGTAGTAAAAAAAAACTATATCACCGGCTCATTATTTAAGGGTGTTTAAACTCAGATAGTACAATCTTGTATTGCGGGTATCAACATCGAACACACTGCAGTACTGTAGCCGACTGGGTGCACAATTAGTGAATGTAGTCACTTTGAGCAACAACTCAGATACTAACGGGTCAGTCGGTGTAGGTTTCAGCCTTCACTTGAGTGGGGGTCCTCAAAAATTGCAGAACATGTTGGTGAACTGGTTACGGAAAGTGGCTGCTAATCGAAGTCACCTGCGAGACCATTCCCACCGTGTGACGGGCTTCTGTGTGAAATGAGACAAAAATGAAATGGGATAAAATTGGAAACCATAAGTTGGACGAATTGCATGATATAAGAATCTCGATACTGATTGCCTGGGCGTAAACATGAGCAAATTGCGGATTACTTCTCATTCTTTTCTGTGTTTAATCTTTGACTCAGGGCGTTTCTTTGTCAGAGATGCATACGAAAATCATCGGCATCAACCCTTGATTTATTTCACATGATTACGATGACGAGGACGGCCATACTGAGGAGGAGGACGACAGTGATAATGGTGATGATCACAAAGTTCCACAGTTTTCAAAAATACTTCTGGACTAATATCACACCCAAAATTGGCCTTGGGACTAGGGATTCTCAAACAGTATTCAGATACACGCTGTAATCAGGGTTTTCGCTGCTCACTTATAAAATAATAACTGGTCTCACGCAAGCTCATGTGTTAAATAAAACTTTCGGGTTATCTGATTTCCTGGAATTTAGTCACTAAAACTGAACCCGATATTTTGAATTAATTATGATAATGCTTAAATGGTGCATTTCTTTGATTCAATCGTTTTTGGCATCAGCACAGCTCAGTCGGATGTCAGTGTTGATAGTCAGATGTATACTGATTCAGAATCCTCTCTAGCACTACCCATGATGTAATCAGTCCATTGTGTCAATCATTAACAGTCTTGGTTTTGCGCGACCGTTATCCATTCAACAATTTCCCAACGTGACTGCCAAGAAAATATGGCAGAAAGATTCTGTGGATGCTTTGTGAATATAAATGAACTGAGAAGAAAAAACCATCTCAATCTATCCCTTTTTGACCAGAATCTAGAACTGAACAAAACGTTATAGTTTTCTCCTGTCTTCTTGCGTGATGTGACATTTTCGTTATGTGACGATGAAACAATGTGTGTATTGTGGAGTAAATGCACAATCCTAACTTCCAATCATGTTCCTTACGGCTCAAGTGGAACTCTATTCGGTGAAGTGACATAATGACCTTTGTGAAATAAATTAGCGTATACGCACTGGACCAGATAGTCACTAACAATTCCGGATCTTTTATCTGAAATATCATCCCAATCATGAACCATTTTTGTTGATTGCTTGTCTTGTGAAACAGAACGCTTAGTCATTGGACAGATAGACTTGTGTGCATACAGCTAACAGCCCTAACCGAGACCCACATCCCGGACACGCATACACTGACATGAAACAAAACGGACCTGGTGTACATCAAGCTAAATTCTCAGACCGGATGACAATTTGAATAGGCTACATTGACAATGAGGCCAGCCGGTATGTGCGACACGATGCAGAATGTGCTTTTCGAAGAAGAAAATCACACAACCTCACAAGTCCATTTTGATGGGCGGTGGTCTGTCAGTTTTTCGAATAGACAGCGAAGATACAGAGGTGTTGATTTCCTGTCAACAGAAAGCAAGACCTCTTGTTCGATTTTACGGTAAACTCTGACAACCTCAACTCAACGTGAAAAAAAAGGAGCAATGTCGTTTTTTGACCGGTATGGTCATTCTTGCAGTTAAAGTAGCTTCGTATACCTCTGTTAAAATTCGGGATACACCAGTGAACATATGCCCACAACTTGTTACTTTCATAATGTACGCCCTGTGGACGCGCATTCAAAATTATCTCGATAATTTGGTTAAGCCTAAGTTTTTAAAAGCCTGAGACGGCCAGATAAATAAGAATCCTGTGGTCATCCTAAAAATGTTTATCTTAACATCTATCATCGTCTTGGAAACCAAGCAAATCAAGCTTAGATAATGATGTTCGAGCGCAGTCAAACATTATCGAAATGAGGACTGGAGGTGTTGTGTAACAATAACTCACTTGAAAGTTTTTCATTGTTAATACAAACAGCTGGGAACGTAAATTAATAAATACATTACATCTTATCACACGATTCAACAGTAAAAACAAAACCACACAATCATTAAGAAACAAGATTAAATAGACCGAGAAAATGAGAATAATTCATTGGAGTAAAAACGAGTTCAAGTTGAACATCACTGATGTTTGATTGCAACTACCACATTTCCACATTTCATTTAATTCTTGCTGGTTTGTTTTCATACTAGTCACACGTTTACAACTGGCGAGAGTGTGCGAAATGAATTCATATCGTAATTTGTGTCTTCTGACTATTCTATTCAAATACCACATTTCCATTGACTTTCCGGTCAGACTTTCTTGAAAAGAAGCACTAAACTCGAACTTCCCTGTTGTCATTGTTTGTTAGAGCTCCAATATCCTTGCCACGGCTTGGGTTAGAACTCCGGTCACACTCTGATGCAGCAATCGTGTTGACCATTGTACCGCTGACCTCACATAAGTGAACGACGTTCAGCTTTGAACTAACCGAATCTCCGACTGCTCATAATTAGTGTAAAAATGACTGTCCAGTTGTTGTGACTTTCCGTCACTCGTTGGTCCACAGACCATTAAGTGAGAAAACTAACTAACAAAATTATACAAGTTGTAAGCGGATTTACATTAACATTATGCTAGCTCCTAACAAGACTGCTTCAAAGTCTAACGATATGAGGACCAAATAACTCATCTCAGCTTAATACTTCCAAACCGTAAGCAGAACGAATGTGAGAGAATATGTTGTGCATTGTGCTAATGCTCATAACTGAGTAATTCCACAGCTGAGCCACTACGAGTTAAAATTAAAAGAGATGTAGGTTTCGTAACGTTTCGATCCTGTCAGAGAACCGTTATCGAGCGAATTAAACCAAACATTTTACATCATACAAGCCTGATAAGAAAGAGTCGTTAAATGACACTTGTTGGTATGTTTAACAAGCAGTGTGTAGAAAGGCCACCATTAGGATAGATGGGTAACTGAGCCACATGAGATTATCACATGAAGTCTCTAGGTTCGAGCAGGGATGGACAATTCTTGTACGTTCTGGCGGTGGCAAGGATGTACACTACTGACGCGCTCTAATGAGAGCGAAACTAGAGTCTAGTGCTTTCTTTCGAAAGCGGCAGACTGGAAAGTCTATGGGAATGCGACAGCTGCGATCACTTTCGGGTGATTTTCAATCTTTATGAGAATCAAAATCCCCTACTACTCATCAGTAATCCTTGTGTATGCGTGCATGCGTGTTTATTTCGTATGCGCGTAAACTGTTCGGGATAAGGTGGGTGACAAAGCAAAGGCAAGCTTTTCCCACGTGGTGACACCGTTGTCCACTCAGTCGTTTATTAAAGATTCTTCAAGATGATCGAAACCTTTCGAAATCTATAACTTTCGGTTTTGTGAGTTAACCAAAGAGTTACCTAATATTTCAAATTAACTGGAGAAATGAGGGTTATTCAGTTCTAACTTGTGCCTGCATCCACAGCAATAAACGTCTGATTTTGTTTTGGGTATGACTGATTCCCCCGACTACTCATGACTGAAATCTCTAGGTGGTTTTTTAAGCTACTCATTCTCAGGCTTATACTAATTACGTATTTTAGCGTTCATCGATCATTATGAGCAACATTCGTTGGTGCAAATTCGCTCTTTACCGGACAGTTACTCCTGGATATTTTGAAACCATCTAGCCCTATATTCACAATTGTTGAATTATAGTGCAGTCTCCATAATAAACCAAATCCCGGAGTCTGAGCCCCGTAAGGGGAACCGGATAGTCCGAATATCGAACGAATAGAAATCTTCAAAAGAAATTCAACTAGGCAGTGGTGTTTTGCGAAGATCTAATCGGTGTTTGATTTTTTTTCAATTCTAGGAACATCTTATACTGTCCTCAATGAACAACAGTCATAACAACAAAAGACTTACTTCACTCAATGGGAGAATGCTACCATTAACTTGCATGAGGGAGAAGTTGAAATATGTGTGTGGATCGGCGCCAAGAAACACACAGATATAAAGCTGGCAAATCAGAGAGGTCCTTTTGAATGAAATGACCACACTTTGTTGATAAAAGGATCACATCAGAGCACAATGGGATATACGTTGGCAAAAGTGATCAAGAGTCAACAGCATACAAGAATCATTCGTCGGTTAGACTCGGTTTGGAGGCCCGTTTGTGCAAGTTCTCAAACAGGACCGGAGCCTCTGTGATGTTTTTCTTCTCCACTTCCCGTATAGCTCTATCAGCGCGATCCGTTTGGCTGAAACCAACAGGCAATCTGCATTGAGGAAGAGGAGGAAAAGACAGTAAAATTGTGAAAACAACCTTTGCTGTCCTACGGTACGATGTATCCGGTATTTCGTATCGCCAAATTCTGGAGTAACCCGATGATAGTTTCCATACTGAAAAAAGGTATCAGGGGCTCTTGCGAAAACTATGGGGAAATTAGTTTGACCCCAGTCATTTCAAGGGTTCTGGGATCCATTGTACTTCGTCGACTCACTGCAGTTCGGGAGGTAAACATTAGGAAAGAACAGACAGGGTTTCGTTCTGGGCGGAGTTGTATAGATCACACTTCTACCCTTCGTCAAATTCTGGAACAGCGTCATGTTTACCGCTGGCCAACAGTTGTCGCATTTCTCGACAATAAAGATGTGATTGATTCGGAGGATCGACCCACACGTTTACAGTATGTGAACACACTCTCGGCACTTTATTCCTATACGTCTGCTCAGGTTAGGCTATACGATGAACTGTCTGACACGTTCATCATCATGAGCGACGTACGTCAAGGCTGCCCACGTTCACCAATTTCGTTCAATTTCTTCATAGACGAAATGATGGAGAGTTTTCTTTGGCATTCACAAGATGCCTGATGGAAGACTGACTGACCTTGATTATGCTGACGACAGGCTGTAGTTGTTTGACAATTGTCAAACACCACAATCAATGCTAGACAATGTTTCCTACTCCGCGGAGTATTCCGAAATGCGCTTTGCAGCCAAACTGCTATGATTACGTAGGTTTGATGTTGAATAATGCAGTTATGGAGGTTTTTGATCGGTTTGTCTACTTGGGAAGTTGAACCGGCGGCGGCGATGGTGGTGGTGGTGTAGGGAATGAAGTAGAAACGTATGTCTCTAAGATTAAGATAGTAATCACTAATCTAGGACAACTCTGATGGTAGAAGAGCATCTCTGATGTTTAGGGATCGCGTGTATAAGACAACAGTGAGAACTGCATTAAGTTACGGCTACGAAACCTGGCCGTTGAGGGTAGAAGACAGGAACCGTCGTCAGGCATTTGACCACTGATCTCTGCGTTCGATCGATCGCAAACGCGGGTGGCGCCAACAAGTATGCAACGAAGAGCCAGGGAGGGGGTATTTATTAGTGATTGTCAATCGGATTCTTTTGTTCATTGCTTACGTTTACACAGACTTAGATGGTTAGACCATGTACTAAGGACGCCCGTCAGTCGTCTGCCACATCGAGCACTCTTTTCCGACGTTGTGGCCGACTGGCGTAGGATACGAGATGGATAGGTGGTGATCTGGTGTAGAGAAACGAAATAGTTCATCAAGGAGTTGATCATTGTAAGTCGAGTACGTCTCGTGAGTTGGGACCGTTGCGACTTTCAGATTCGATAGTTGGGAGACGTTAGGTGAGTTGGTGGCTAATCAGTCTGAGTGACGTGGAAGTCGTTGTTTGACCGAGTTGTCTGTGAAGTGAGTGCACTTAACGACACGGTGCAGTGTAACTGTAACAAAGCTGTCTTGCTGATGATGGTTTATTTTTACCTACAGCTCGGTAGTTTTCCTGAGGGATTTATGTATCTTGATATTGATTGACTGAATGTGGACGTAGCTACTTTCGACAGTTAGGCCCCTTCCCTCTCCCTCTTCCTGTACGGGGTTTGCTTTATACTTCAGTTTAAGTGACAGTTAAACATCAGTGAGAACCACTGATGTATTGCTGTTTGTGATGATCGCTGATTCCCAAAAGTTGAATGGTTTTACTATGCGTAAACTGAGCGAAATATCACAAATTAAGCCAAGGCTTCAGTTCCCGTACGGAAGTTGCACAAAATCAATGCAACTTGTAATTCGTTGTGGGGCAATGCGAAGAAACCAGGCCTTCGGTTATCGTTCAAGTTTATTGCACGCTATCTGTGGAGTCTCTGGAGTCGCGTTTTTCATCGCCTTATCCATTCAGTGCAATTATCCACGTGCTCACACTCGTTGAAATTCACTGTATCGTGAGCAGAATACGAATGTATTTGTCTGTATACAAATCCATATTCCAAACATACACATATATACGTACACCTTCCGCCAAAACAAACTGACGGGGAATATCGATTAGCATCAGCAGTAACCATTCAAATACAACACTACCATCAAACAGTGATATTAGTTAAAACTGACCATTCTAACTGCAACAATCGCATCCACCTTTCTGCCCAAAATGTACCCATAATTCTAAGTGTATAGGTCCATCTTTCAACAAATGTACCTGCAAGCTGCAGCAGACTTCAAACGTTCCGGTATAGGTCAACTGTGCGACCTAACGTATGTTCAGTCGCATTAGGAGTTAACAACTGTAGTAACCTTTTTTGAGAACTAGCTACCTGTCACTTTCCTAGAACTTGTGAAGAGTGTTAGTGAATGTCTGCAAACGTTAGGCATCCACAACGTTGAACACAAAAAAGAAGTGCTTCTGAAACACATTTGTAAATCCAGCCTCATTTCCTGTTCATTAGATGGAACATCAACTCAATTCTACTGGCATATCAAATGGTACCCCACATGTGGATAGACCTATCGTTATCATGAAGCACAGATGAAGTCAGAATTGGTTGCAATCGACCGAATAAGACTCATCGTATACTGTCTAGCAACCGTACCACATTACTTAGTTTACAACTTGAGCGAAATTACTACCAAAGCAATTGTAATAATCCATATGATAACTAATTCGAGTGGCCGTTGTAGAATACAGTTTAATCGAAATCTCACCAAACAAAAATCAACTGGCGTGGTTGATAGGTACAATACTGAAGTCCTATTGAAATGACGTGGTATCTTCCAGTAGTATTAGTTAAAAACAGGTCAAACACAACACCGAAAATCACGTTACACATAATACGGACATTTCTCAAGTAACTTGCCACTAGATGAACCGAACATACAAAGTTCTGAGTCTACTCATACCGAGAATAGTTGTGAACGGGATATGCGCTAACCGAACGCCGTAATCGTCGGCTACCTTCCAGAAGTGAATCCTTCGTCCGCTGTCGTAACCACTAAACCGGTTCGTAGACGTATTTCGTAAAATCGTTCTCATATCCTCAAACACCAAATTTTACATCACGCATAACCGTGGTTTTAGTGCAAGAGAAATCTGGAAGACACCAGTAGAGGTGGGTAGTATCAGTTGTTCCGTGTAAAAATCCGTGATACTGAAACGATTGAATCAAAGTGTGCGCAGATCACTAAATGTCCCTATGTCCTCTGCATCCGCTTTCATTGTTTCAGCTGATACTACCATCACCGTTAACTGTAGGTGTACACAATCGAATGACGATCCTCAAGCCCACAGTCAGATGGACTGGTACGTCATTCTTAAAGGAGGTGAGAACAATAACCCGAACATTCTATGGAGTTTGTCCAATGGATTACACAGACAGAAATTGCTGACCGTCGAAAATTTTTTGCATCCGTTGAACGTATAATTTCAGCTGGGTGCACACTAATTCGGCAGCTTCCCCATAAGCGCCGTCTGACAGTAACATTACGGGTTTGTAATAAGTTGGTCAGCATCAACCCAGATATACTGTAGACTCATTAGCCTGTGTTACCCAGTCGACTTTGTTGTCCCTGGAACACCACTTGATTATGGCTCCTAAATAACACCAAAGATCTTAATTGCACCAACCAAAGGGAGTGTGGTATTGATCCACTAGGTATGATCCTGTTCACGGACTGTCTCCACATGCACCCTGAACAATATCCACCAAAACACATTAAGCCTAGATCGACATATGAGGGAACGACGGTTCAAGCCGCCGTTTGCGTGAACACTGACCCACGAGAAACCTACTAAACAAATATTTTGTGGAATGAATGAACAAAACCATGGAAGTCATTACAAAACACCTAGCAAATTCGGACATACAGACTCGTCGCTGAGTGAGATAAAATGTTACGTACGAAAGCGCTTCTAACCAACGGTATGGGTCGCTTCACAGTATCCAATCTGACAGGCAGCACATCCTAACCTTGCTCATAGGGCATTCTAAAAGTTCACAACACTTGACCACGAAGTAGCCTGGAGCGTCAGCGACTTCTTCCAAACAGTCCCAGAGGACAATGCGCCGTGTGACAGACGTTTCACCGACGCACCAAGTGACCCAGCCAGCGCAGACTGCGCGGTCTCATCCTCTCAGTTATCGGTCAGGAATTTGGGTATTTCCAGGTGGTAACGCTTCAAGCATCCAAAACTTCAGGGACCACCGAAAGTGTACTCCTTTTCGCCTCGATGGTTCTATATACGGCTCTGAATAGGCTGTATTAAAATATGAAGTTCTATGGATCAACCATCCACAAATAACCCCGTCTTGCACTGCAGAATTGACTTTATGGACTGGTCAGCCGGTCACACGCGCATTCCCCATAATCCAATAAGTTCAAAAGAGTGTTCGTTTTTATTTACCCTTATTATACGAATGAACTAAATACAAAAATGTAGTGAGTGTCTGCAAATAGACTTATAAAAAAAAACACCCAACAGGTCGCAGCCCATAAATTGTTTACGTGTTAGTCTGAGCCATAAGTTAGTATGATCCAATAACTTGAAGAGTGTCGTAATAAAGTTAGGGGATTCATATTTCATCTCACATCTGAACATAGCATAATCTAACTCTCCGTTTTGTGAATACGTACGTAACGGATCTTTCGACCACACAGTTCTCAAGACACACGAAGTATTCGCCTAGTTAATAAATTTACGGCCTCACGTCAAATTAAACGCCACAATTTGCTTGCCCACAACACTTCCTGTTACAATCAATTCGTAACATAAACCTATAACTTCACGAACAGCAAGCCTGTATACTCGTAACCATGGTTACGACTCTTTTTAATCCCACACCAAGTACAAGTAATCCTAATATATTGCACAACTCGTTGCAAAACTGGGACGGCAGCTATTTGTTCATTTGTCTGCTGAAGACGGAACTATACCATTTTACATATCTGTTTCCATTTTAGGCACAATATTTTCCATTTCATGCAAAAGCAAATCACTTTGGTGCATTAGGATTTCCACGTTAGAATCTTGAACGTAACGGCAAGAACGCGATTGGTCCAACTAGCCGGAAGGAACAACCAATCTTAATTAGTGCACTTCGGATTGGCTACTGTGATAGAAGTGGTACAGGTTATTCAAGGGGCGTCAGCGGCTTCGCTTAATGAGAACAGGGTTAGCGATCAAAGTGGAGCACAGATCATCTGACTCTGTCCCCACTAATTCATCAAACTGAGAGCATTGACCGGTCTTTATCAACTGCAACATACAAACCCATACTTTCAAACTCCTGTTCACTAATGATGTGATCTTACTCAGCGATGAAAGATTTTCAATCTAAATGTCACATTCGACAAACAACCAGAGATTCGAACCATCAACCGTAGCTATAAAACCCACTAAGATTTCCAACAAGCGCAAATCAGTGTCCATAGCTCAACGGTGAGCTTTACTATTAGAGAAGGACTAATCGCTCTAAAAACCAATTGAATAAATTCAACAGAATAGTATCGGTTAGCACCGAAAAGAAAAACAATCCAAACTGAATGGGATCGTGATCACCAAATACTATTTCAAAGAAACACCAAGTAACATAAAACACAGTGCAAAATCTTCGCAGTGAGTACGCGTATGCATGCCGTTAGTAGAAACTCAGAAATAACGTGAACAAAGAAGAAGAAAAAGCAGATGGTTTTTACAATCTGGCGCCATGAGGCAAATTGCAATCGTTCAATTCGCAGAAAGTAGCTGATAGATCTTTAAAAAGAGGAAGAGACTGTGGCAATCCGATTCAGGCCATGTGCTCTCCAAACCAGATGATCGAAGTACAAAGTGCTGTAACGGAACTTGGACATTATGCACCCTGCCCCACAGGCATGAAGGTTACATCTGAACACACCGCGTCACGCGGACCCATTCAAGACGGCTCAGTGCCAAAGTGAGGAGGACGAACAGGCATCATCGGATTAGGAGCAAGTGGTCGAACTTCTGGGCCAAACGGATCCAATCGACAGAAATCTTCTAAAAAGTCATCAAATTCTTTAAGCATTTTCTCGTGCCGCTCCAACTCATCACTCAAAGCGTCCGCATCAAAAAGAGAAGATTGTGCCTGAGAAGTAGAATTCGCACCCAAATTGTTTGGAGGCACTTGAAATAAATCTAAATTGGCACGTTCGCGGAGTTCAACAAACAAGTGCGTCAACCGATCCCCGCTTACTCCGACCGTGCTAAACGGGAGTTGGAGAGGAGCAGTTGGGTGTTCAGGTGTATGACTGAGCAGATCGTCTTCCGGTGTCGTCGTGGTTCCATGTGCACGATCCGCAGACACAGTGCCGCCAATCAGATCAGAGTCGTCTGGATCGCTATGCTCGACTACTTCTTCATCTTCATCCTCGTCCCGCTCTTCTACCACATCGTCATCGGACCGCGCCTCGTCCGACCACATTCGTGGGAAGTAGGGTAGTCGGTGCTAAGAGTGAAGAGACCAATAAACAAAGGACAACAATAATTGCGTAAAAATTCCCAGTGTAGTCATGAAAAAATAATGTGCAACGAACAAGCTGGCTTCCAGTCATTCATCATCAAGGTAAATACACCACATTTACATTACACATTTTACAGAGGAATCATTAAGAGGGTAAACGGGGAACAGGTGATCAATGAGGTCACTCGATTCACTATCACACTGCAATCAAGTGCCCACTCGAACAATGGGTCTTGACAAGTTAATAGAGTGTAGGGTTGACCACAGCAGGTACCAAGCCAGAACAAAACTTTCCTGGGCTCAGAGGTGGTGGGTTGTACAGACGAATTCCAATAGCTTCGGCTGTGGACAGAATTCTACGCCTCGCCGTCCTCGACTGGATAACCTCAACTCGATAGACTGAGTTAAATGCATCTGTCACATTGGCAGTGATTCGAATCCACCACAGGCGATAGTATGGCACTGTTGACAGATTTCGTTATTCCACTATTGAGCCAAGCTGGGTGGTGTTCACGAACCCGTTCAAATAAGCGTTAGGTCGTGCGGCCAATATAACTGGTTCCACAGGAACAAGTGAATGAATATACACAAAACGAGACTGCAAAAACAGACATCTTTTAAGTGTGAGCACAAAATCGGATTGGACGCAAAGTGGACACGTAACTTAGCTGCGCAAAATGTATCAACTGCACTTGTGAGCCCACATGTGAGTTTTGGCTAGCGTATCGCCTTGAAGGTTAATCCGACGTGTGCAGTTTTCTTTCCCGCTAGATGTAGCTGCTCTCTTTCACTCTGCTGCTGCATGGTTCTATGAACCTTTCCGGGTAGCCATTTTGTACGAATATTGTGTGTATGAATGCCAATTCTTCAGTAATTGTGTCATCTGTGCAAATTCTTACGGCTCTCTATGTCAGACAGTTAATTAGATTTCTTTTTAAGGCGAGTGATACGAAACTACTGAAGTGAATGCACTGATCATTCAAATCACTCCTTTTGTGTATTGCGCGATGAACTGAGCCAACAGCGCGGCAACGTAAACGTATGTCCAAAAAGCCTAATTGGCTATTCATTTAGGTCTCGAGCGGAACTTGCAAATTTTGATGTCTGGAGTTGAATCTGACCAATATGTCAGTCGGATTTACGTTATTATCGAGTACGCAATGAACGTTGTCAAAGTATCTATTGTGAAAATTGCATTGGTCTACTGCTGAACTCAGTTGTTCGTTTCCAAATTTCGCCATGAAAATATCTGCAAACAGTGGTCCCATTGCGACATCGTCTTTTTGTCGATAAATTCCTTCAGTGGACCTAAACTATACGTTGTGTATGCACAGACAAATTAATTGCTTGAGTTCGATCGATGGCATCTAAATATCTCACTATCCTCGACAAAATCACACCGGTAATCTATGGTCTCCTTTAGCGGGACGTTGGTAAACAAGGGTGCGACGTCGTGAGAAAACATCGATTGCCGAGTTAAATTGGTATTTTTAATTGCATCCACAAGAACAAAGGAGTTGCGTAAGCTGAAAAAATACACTGATGATTCAAACACAAGATTTGATGAGAAAGTAAACATTTTTCGTAACAAAAACTCGCAAAACACAGTGTTGGTAACTGGCCTCTCAGATTCAAAGGTGTCGCGGCATGAGACTCACGATGAAACGTTTAAGTCATCTACGATACCTGTTCTGAATCATCACAGAGGAAGCGAAATCAAAACAACGCATTCACCGGAAAAACAACGCGTTATCCAGTTGAATAGACAGAGCATATGCACATACCGGGTCGGAGTAAATAAGACCGGGAAACAGGTTGCGCGGGTCAGTGTCCTCTTCAAGCAAATCGTCGGAATGATGGTCCACGAAAGCAGGTCGAACGCGACTAAGCAGAAAGAGAATAAAATGTACACCAGATTGCGGTGATCGATGCAAATGCATAAAGATGCCTAAATTTATCAAAGATGACTAATGTCTACTCTCTGTACTGAATTAAAAATCCATAGGAAAATTATTTATATCACTTTATTTTATAGGTCTATGAGAAGTTGAAACATTAGACAATACTGGAAGACTTTCCAACTCAAGGATAAAAAAACACCCAATATGGCAAACAAAAATCTACAAGTGAAATAGCGGTAATATCTTAATCCGAAATAACAGTGACGAGCAGCTACAGGAGATTCATCATTATCATCATCATCATCATAGACAGCAATACGTCAGTGGTTCACACTAATGCTTAACTGCCACACAACCACGAGGGGGAAAAAGCAAACTCTGTATAGGAAGAGAAAAGAAAAAAGAAGGAAAGGGGAAGGGGCCTAACTACTGAAAATAGCTACGTCTATAGTCAAAGATACATCAATGTGCTACACCTTGTAAACAAACAAACGAGCTGTAGGTGAAAGTAAGGCGCTATCAGCAAGACAGCTTCCTTACTGCTTTCACTGCCCCGCGTCATTAAGTGCACTCATTTCACAGACAACTCGACCAAACGAAGACAACATTCATGCCACTGAGCTCGATTAACCGTCATCTCACCTAACGCCTAAGGCTACCGGCTTTGTGAGTCGCGACGGCCCCAGTCCGGAAGACGAACCCGATCTACAGTACCCAACCCTTTCGTGAACGATTTCATGTCCACGCCAGGTCATCATCTGTCCACCTCGCACCTTGTGCCAATCGGCCGCAAAGTCAGCAAACAGTGCCCGGTGTAGCAAACGACTAGCTGGCAACCTTAGTACATGACCTAACAATCTAAGTCTGTGCAAATGAAGCGACTGAACAAAATAACTCGTTTGACAATCAGTACAAACATCCGCTTCCTAACCTCCTCGTTGCTTACTCGCTGGTGCCAACCCGATACGAGCGATTGAACGCAGACATCGGTGGTCAAATATTCGAAGACGATTCACGTC
The DNA here is from genome assembly GCA_013368495.1 of Paragonimus heterotremus. Taxonomy (NCBI): domain Eukaryota; kingdom Metazoa; phylum Platyhelminthes; class Trematoda; order Plagiorchiida; family Troglotrematidae; genus Paragonimus; species Paragonimus heterotremus. Next base: position 17,369 of record LUCH01003988.1, read on the forward strand.
CTCTTCTCTGAGGGGCCAGGTTTCGCTGCCGTAAAGCAATACAGCCCTTAAACATCAGAGAGATACCTTTCTGTCGCCATAGGTGTCCCAGATTAGTGAATACCGCTCTAGCCTTGGAAATACGCGCTTCTATTTCATTCACTACATCTCCGCCGCCGCCGCTGATGCAGCTTCCCAGATATGCAAACCGATCAACAACCTCCATAACTTCATTACCTAACAATAAATTTACGTAATCACGGCAATCTTGTAGAAGCACTTCGCATTTTGAGACTGCAAAGCAGAATAATGTTTAACGTTGTTTGTGTCGCTTGAAAGTTGTCAAACTGCAACACCTTGTCGTCAGCATAATCAACATCGATCAGTCTTTCATAAGGTAAGAGGTCCACGCCGGTATTATTTGAGTACCGCAGATTCGGTACAAAACCTGCTTTACCAGATTGAGGGAACAATATATGACTGTAATCTGCAAAAGAACTAAGTACAGCAACGTAGTCGGTTACTTACTGCTGATCAGCTTACCACCTAACAGAAACATAAAACTTCGAGATCCTGCGCTTCGCCACACGTCAACAATTACATGGCTAAAGAAGGAAGCGAATAGATATACTTGTGAACACAGCCCGGAGTGGGGAACGCTAACAAATGAGCAATGCGTGTGTCGGGGAAGAACTCAATTCCCCGAAAATACCGTTTTATTTGCCATCGCAGTGGCCTAACTCACTACTGACTGTAGTGACCTTCATAGTCGGCACGGTCATGTGCCACTTCACCCATCACGTGCGTTCTCAACCTTTATGCCAATGTCTGGCGCCTCGCACACACGCACGTACTTTTAATTGGGACGTCAAGGTACTGTCTGGATCTTTGTCTGGTCCACTTCTGTCCTTGTTTTCTCATTGGTCACAAACCCTTTAAATGTGGTCTAGTTTGCGACCGTCTTCTCTTCGGATTGAGTGACATAAAGTAGCTCTGTCCGGGGGCCAACCTTTTCTCTGTGTACGTTCGTTAGCCTTAAGTGGTTGGGTTGGCCAAGAAGATTCGTATAAATCTTGCATATTTCGTAGTCCGTCGTTCCGTTATCTACCGTTCCACTAACCGTTATTCCGTTGTCTGCTTTACGCGCTCGTAAACCGCATATCAAGTTACAACAGCGTGTAACGGACTCAGTTAGCCTAAAAATACGTAAAATTCTAAATTAAACCCCAAGCGTCCGTTACACGGTGAGAAATGTATGACAAGATCGGAGTTCATTTTTGTTCGTTCAGTATTCCATTCACTCGGCGACTAACAAGCCATCAAATTATGAAACCCGTGGGTACGATAAAAGATAGTAAAATGACATCAAAATTAACGAGATTATCACATGATGTCTATCATTCACCACTCTGGAGTTAGAAACGACTGTTAACAAGTATGAAGTAGAGTGTGCTTCCACAATCTCTCATATACGGTACAAGAATGTAGGCAATTCAGACAACAGCCTATTATTATTATTATCTCGGCAAACAACCGTTAAAAACTATAAAACTAATTCCCGTTTGAAAAATGTGGAATCTAAGTCCCCAATGGCTTTCGACGGTTCATACGAATTGAATCGTTCCAGCACACCTATTAAGAGCTGCAGCACACTGTGCATAGACGACCTTGAAGTGTGAATAAAACAACGTCAGCAAAACTCAGATCCAAACGAGGAACAGAAGGTACGATCACAAAACATCAGTGAGAGTGTGCGCAAAGATTTATAGGCTCTACTTCAAACGTTGCTGTTTCGGTTTGAACAAGCGAACGCGGAAATGGCTGCAGGAAGGATATAAGAATTCACACAATACCGTACGAAAAGGGCTAAAACTGTGATAAAATGCGCACATATTGATTTATGATATGAACAGCTCTATCCGCAATGGGCAGGTCCATAACAAAGCCGATAAATGAGTTTCGATGACGATAACGGGCTCCGATGGCATGGGTTAGGTGCTTCGTGCTAAAAATACTGCAACCTATTTATTAACGGTAGTAACATATCAGTGTAATCATACGCGTCCTACTTTGAAAATATATGGAGTTTAACCAACGTTCTCGTATTTAATGGTGAATTACACAGAGTGAAAAAGCCCGCTAAAACAAACCAGGCAGAAAACATCGTACTGTATGTTTGGTACCCTTCAGTTCATAAACAGATTATGTACCGTTAGAGTGGCTGGACATGGGAAAAATTACAGGATGACAAGTTTTTAAAAGAAAGGCTACAGCAACGTAAGTAAGTGTAAAGTGAAATAGATCGAACCATCACAACATAAATTCACATATACATAAATTGTTCGTACGCGCAGCCGCAACTCACGGGAAAGGTTTGCTGGCGTTAGGAGTCTCATACCCATATGTGAGTGTAGGTGATTTCGTGGCACCCGGGACTGAGTAACGATCGGTACGAGTGCGACCACGATACAATCTGAAGCTAGGAGCAGCTTCGGTTGGGTGAATCTGACGTTGAGGACGGCCGAAAAATAAACAGAGATTAAAACGTGAGAAGAAGAAGCAAGTGATCCGAAGGTTCGAAAGTGAACGGGTATGAAACAACTATTGTGTAATTCGGTTCACACGATGAAACTCAAAGGTAACATATGCAGTGGCCCAAGGTGGTTTTTGATTGGAATAAACCATAGAATATACCAAATCAGTTCTAAATCACAAGACGTTTGCTATCATGGACATACTTGGCCCGATGTCAGACTACTCAAACCAACAAAGGAACGATCGCGAACACTGAGTTACCACGGCGTTTCCGACCTTTTGTGACTGCAAGGTTGTGCTTGTGAAAGTGCTGATAAAATGTTTTATTTAATCTGTCGGTAGCGGAGGGACGTGAACCCTATCTGGACAATTATTCTATCAAGCTAACTATAACCCACCCTGATAGTTCCATGAACCTCAACATGACTGGGCGGTTGTATCCACTGCATGATGATTCATACAACATTCATGACAAATCAAGTGGTCGCAACCACAATGATGAAAACCGGGATCGTTAAAGTGCAAACAGGAACATGGTTTATGGTGGACACGTTAGAGACATAGCTTCAGTTCGACTGTACACCTTCGCTACGAAGATGGAGTCGATACATCCAGATTACGCTACTAAAAAGGTCACCGTCGTAGCCATCCTACGTGTTTCAATTGACCCTTTGAGCTTAACAATCTGCACTAGGAGAAACTATCCGGCGTTCTCGTTTCACAACGAAGCGCAGTTCTCTGGTTTCACCCACTGACTAGAGCATGTACTCATCTTGAAATTTGGCATTAATTCAGTGTTCTCGGAAAGTTTCATTCAAACCGCAAACAAATGTTCAGAAATCAGACAGAAACCAACTGGGAGAACAACTTCATCGTGAAATAGTTATAGTAATACAACAGTGGTTCTCACTGATGTTTAACTGTCACACAAACTGCAGTATAAAGCAAACCCTGTACAAAAAGAGAGCGGGAAGAAAAAAAGGGGGGGAAAGGATCCAACTGCCGAAAGTAGTTACGTCCACATCCAACCAACCAATATCAAGGTACCTAAACCCTGCAAAAAACTACCGAGCTGTAAGTAAAAATAAACCATCATCAGCAAAACAGCTTTCTTACAGTTACACTGCATCGCGTCATTAAGTACACTCACTTCACAAACAACTCAGTCAAACAACAACTTTCACGTCACACACACCGATTAGTCACCAACTCACCTAACGTCTCCCAACCATCGAATCTGAAAGTCGCAACGGTCCCAACTCACGAGACGTACCCGACCTACCGTGATCAACCCCTTGGTGAACTATTTCGTTTTCCTACGCCAGATCATCACCTGTCCATCTCGCGTCCCACGCCAGTCGGCCACAGAATCGGAAAAGAGTGCACGATGTGGCAGACGACTGACCGGCGTCCTTAGTACATGGCCTAACCATCTAAGTCTGTGCAACTGTAAGCAAGGAACAAAAGAACCCGAATGACAATCACTAATAAACAGTCTTCGTTGCTTACTTGTTGAAGCCACCCGCGTTTGTGAGCGATCGAACGCAGACATCAGTGGTCAAATGCCTGACGATGGTTCACGTCTTCTACCCTCAACGGCCAGGTTTCGTAGCCGTAACTTAATGCAGTTCTCACTGTTGTCTTATACACGCGATCCCTAAACATCAGAGATGCTCTTCTACCATCAGAGTTGTCTTAGATTAGTGATTACCGTCTTAACCTTGAAGACATACGTTTCTACTTCATTCCCTACACCACCATCCCCGCCGCCGATTCAACTTCCCAAGTAGACAAACCGATCAAAAACCTCCATAACTGCATTATTCAACATCAAATTTACGTAATCATAGCAGTCTGGCAGATGCCCCTTGCACTTTGAGGCTACAAAGCGCATTTCGGAATACTCCGCGGAGTAGGGAATATCGTCTAGCATTGATTGTGGTGTTTGACAATTGTCAAACAACTACAGCCTGTCGTCAGCATAATCAAGGTCAGTCAGTCTTCCATCAGGCAGTAGATTCACGCCGGCATCTTGTGAATGCTAAAGACAACTCTCCATTATTTCGCCTATGAAGAAACTGAACGAAAATGATGAACGTGGACAGCCTTGACGTACGTCGCTCATGATGATGAACGTGTCAGACAGTTCACCGTATAGCCTAACCTGAGCAGACGTATAGGAATAAAGTGCCGAGAGTGTGTTCACGTACGTGGTCGATACACCCCTGTGTTTAAGCGACTGTAAACGTGTGGATCGATCTTCCGAATCAATCACACCTTCATAGTCGAGAAATGCGGCAACTGTTGGCCAGCGGTAAACATGACGCTGTTCCAGAATTTGACGAAGGGTAGAAATGTGATCTATACAACTCCGCCCAGAACGAAACCCTGTCTGTTCTTCCCTAATGTTTACCTCCCGAACTGCAGTGAGTCGACAAAGTACAATGGATCCCAGAACCCTTGAAATGACTGGGGTCAAACTAATTTCCTCATGGTTTTCGCAAGAGCCCCTGATACCTTTTTTGAATACGGAAACCATTATCGGGTAACCTCAGCACGGAGGGATGGTCTCCGTCGTCCACACAAGCTGAAACAACTGAGTCAAAGCCACTACTAACAGCTCCCTGCCTTCTTTGAAAAGTGCCGGCACGAGATCATCTGGATCAGCAGCCATATTATGTTTGAGAGCCGAAGTGCAATTCTGAAACTCAGTCTCAGTGGGTGGTTTTAAATCTACCGACCGAGGTGCTACATTACAATTTTGTGGTAGTAACAGTAGAAGCAGGAGGCCAGCTATATTGACTCTCAAAGTGTTCCGCCGAGCGTTCTCAACTTCTCGACTTATTGCCATCTGTCTCGCTGATAGCTTCACTAACAAACCGTCGCTTTGGGCCAATGATATGGATAAGCCTGCCGATGCTCCCTGAAGTAAAAGCGGTCTCCATTTCCTCAACTTTCACCATTAACCAAACCTCACGGTCAGCGTTCAGGCCATGCTTCCGTCTCCTACGGATATCTCCAAAACTTGTTATGTGAACTGGCAGGAGGAATGTTCCTCCTGGCTGCTAACAACTTCAAGGATTTTTCTGAAAGATAATGTTTGCTCACGAACCACCGTGCCGCATGCTACAGTTCCTGCTTCATGAATGGCCCGTGATATTCTGGTCTAGCAGCTATTAGAATCTTCGAAATGGGAACTTCTAAGACTGAGGTGAGGTTGAGATAATAAACAATCATATGGAGATGCGATGGAATTGTCCGTTGCATTCACAACCGTAAGCCTACAGTCATTACCGAGATTATTCAGGAACAATATGGCACTGTTCTACACGGTTTAAAACAAGTCTGCAGGTAATGATGTGACACATGCAAGGATAAATTTAACGACGGACTGCATCAATCAGCGCTTGATGCCTGGTTGTCTGTTACATCTAAATCAAGTTAGATAACACGTGTTACACAACACCGACTTGGAAATTATGTACCTCTTTCTAATGTGCAAAACGACCTCTATACAATAATCCAAATGCTTTGGGAACAAATCTACTGGAGAGCTGCATACCGTGTTTGAAAATGTGGGGTGATGAATACAGTTTCGTTCGTCTGTTCTAAAATAACTGTCTATTTCGTTGCAACATCAGCACGATTCATTACGACGTGCAACTGACAGGAAGCAATAAAATGAACCGATGCAATGCAACATCTCTGACCCCCCCCGTTCTGAAGTTCACAACGGGAACGGGACGATCTGCCATTAAAACTGTTTATTTATTTGATACAATATATTGTAACAGGGTCGTATGTTAATAAAGCATCAATACTGACTACCGAGGTGTTGCAATCACCACCGGCCAATGGAGGCAACAAGTTGACAGATTGCTTTTCAGTTTGTAGTTCAATTGAATAAACGAGTTGTCAGCAGTTGACAACAGATGAAAATGCGTACAAACAATCGCACATCTACGAGAAGAAAATTCATTTCAACTTCAAGACCAATTAGCTCGTTTAATAATTGTAATCACTGACGAAACTATCACGTAATGTTTTGTAATTAACGGTCATGGAATGTTCAACTTGGTTAAAGCAGTCCACGGCTGCGTTCCGAACACAGTTAATACCAACACTGACAAAACAATAAATTGATTGTGTATAGCATACACCAGCTTCTGACTAAACAAAACAGCGAATCGGCATACGATGAACTATAGATTCCATGTGGGCTTTCATGCTATGTAAATCTCAAATTCTGTCCATCTAGCAGTGCAGTTCGTCCATCTGGGTCATGAACTCTCAAAACAACTATCTCGTTCGGATGGTATTCAAGACAAAGTTGAACACCTCGTTAAAAAAACTATGACGCCCGATCTTCAACCTATATCCTACAGTACAAATGCAGTCGGTCTTTCTCATATTTACCGGAAACATCATGGCAAGCGCTCGTCTCCTTTAACCGCTTTACGAGTCAAAGAACGCTCGGTCAGAAACACATTTTGATTCATGGCAAGTCGACTTGACCTGTTAGAATGGCTTAATCAAACAGTGGTCAGTTGGAATACAGTCTTACGAAGCCTCACTACATTAGACACGAATCTAATGACGGGCGAACTCGAACGAACTGGACAGGGAAAGCATGAAGAAACTCAGGCACAATTAATCAACTCTTATCCTTCGTGATTTCATCACGATCGTATAATCAAATTGGACAGGTTAATGCCTTATTACCTGCCTGTTGAAAATTCCTTTTAAAATGTAAAATACCAATCAACGATAACACATAGATCGTCAATCAAACAAATTAATTCCCTCTCGTCTTCTTCTGTGACAAAAGCTGTAAGAAGCCACTTTTTGGATTTCAGTAAAACATATGGGATTTCGGACAAACCTTTTTCATTAGGTACATTTTCCATCCCAAATAAGATATCTAATTCATACCAGTCACAGGATACAAATACCTACAAAATTATCCTCATTAAACAAGTTTTTCTTAAATAACATTTTTTATCAGAAACAATCAAAGGACATCAAGTAAATAATGAAAAATAAACGTTGAAGTTGCAGTTAATTCTAGTTCAGCTGCAAACATTCTCGCTGATTGGATTCACAAAGTCTAATTGCTAAAGTCAGTGATCAGAATATCCATGTATGCCATGAATTAATAGCTAACTAAATCGGATTCGTGAATTGAGGATAAATTGATTATGTGAAAGCGTACCAGTCACAATTTCGTTGAATAAAAAAAACTATTCAAGGTCAGTCGTGGCTATATCAGTGTACGATATTGTGCCTATTTACATTGTTTTCTTTCTATCCACTGACATATATCAAGTTTAAGTGCACGCGCAGAATAGGTGAGATCGGTGTAGCAACATTGAGGGGAATCTTGAAGTAAGAACGCCAACTCATATCGCATATCACAGGTCGATCGTCAGGATATGTCAGTTACTGCAAAGAACGACTAACTACAGAGTGGAAACCTTCCTGTGAAAGAAACTTTGTCAAATTACACGTGGGATTTGCTGCGAGAAACAATGACTGTTGACAAGATCCATCCTTGATCCATCATGGAAAATCTCCCTTCAACCGATGGTTGTCTGTGTTAGACCGGTTGTCGCCCCCTTAACAGCAGGCGCAAGATAATTCCGTTCATTCGCAACTGACGGTACGGACAAGGACAGGGTATCAATACGTTCGCTAGCACCATTCAAAAAACGGTTGTTATAACTGAAAAAACCTTCATGTTGACAAGTGATGAAGCCAACCATGTGACAGAAACGATTTTTGAGCTTCCAGTTACGTGCTTTGGCCTGACAAAACAACGCACGGTTGGTTGTGCGATAGGCGTACGATCGACATAGTGACGTTGCGACAACTGGGTTTTGCATACTCGCGAGAGCAGTGCTCGTACTACGTTGCCAATGGGATCAAACCTTGAAAACTATAACAGTGAATCGCGTTCCTTGAAATGAATGAAGAAACCAGACGACGCTGCTCAAATTTCCTACCAGTTCCTGACATACAAAATGTAAGTTCAAACCACCACACTTTTTCTACGTCTGGAAACAAGCTCTAAATAGGATGAGACTGTTAGACTTTCAGAACTCCACAGAAATGTGTTTACAAACACTCAGAAATGCATTGAAGCGCATTGGTTAGTGATGTGCGATCGGTTGTATTGAACACAGCTGAGTTCAGTTACCTTCAAACTAAATACCTTGCATGACCTTATGAAGCTTTATGCTAATAAGTAGGCGTGATCGGTTGAAGGGTTTGACTCCAATGAACGCGAAGTAACCAAAGATTAGCGGGCTTTTGTCTGGAATGAATTCAGAAAAATACCGTGTTGTGCAGCCTATATGGCTGTTTCTAAGGATACAAAAAAAGTGAATCACATTACAGCGAACCACGAACAAACAACGAATCTTACAGTGTACACTGTTTCCTCGATCTTTGTGGAGTAAGCACTTGACAACGCACGACGTAGCGATTACCTGAACATATTCGGCAACATTGTCCGGCAAGATTAGCTGAGGATTTCGTACAGATTTTCCCACTTTCGACTGCTATAGTTTTATCGAAGTCAAGCCGTCAGATCAATCCCACAATCATTATGTGTGAACTATGAGGTCTACGGTGTACAACCTAAACAGGTCGATGGCTGGTAACAGTAAAAACCATCATGCACTGAAAAATGACCCGCTGAAACCATCAATCTTCTATGACAGTTTAGACTGGTGTTGAACAGATTAAGCAATTGTGTTCCTTGACTTGATATTCAATGTAACCGTGTACGATCGACCACATATTAACACAGTATGTGAATGTTGTTAGACCTCCCTGTCCAAACTAGTTCAATTCGTGAAATACAAACATAACACAACCTCCTACTAATTTGTTTATAACTCCATCCATCAACATAGTGGCAGATCACCGATAACAAACATCGAGTACCAATTATAGGGTTATGGGTTAGGGTCGGCTGTTAAGATTATCCTCGCCTATGCTTGGGCAACCTGATAGCATCCAACCACTCGCAAACTTTCCTCAACTATATTCATTTCTTCTGTATGTGTCCCTGTTTTATAGCCTTACCAAGTGTTTAAACCGTCATCTGTTCGAACAGATACGCGTAAGGTATTAATCCGACATAACTTTCAAGCTTTCTAGGTAATAAACAACTGACAAAGAAAGCTTTAAAAAGAATGGCTACTGATATGACCACCATTGTGCATTCTTTCTAAATTCTTCCACATAACTTCTTTCTTCGAATATCTGGGTGTTCTAGGGCAACAGCTGAAGGCTCAACCACAGTGCAACGAGACTTTTTGATGTGATTTATGGTGGTCAAAAATTAGTGTCAACCACTGATGTATTACTATCGACGATGACGTGGAAACCATGAATACTAAGCGAACTACAACAGAGATGGGGAATGAGTAGACGTTCCACGAAGATTCAGTTTGTGTTTGTGTGTGACGTGTTTCGCCAGGCTTCCAGTGGAGCGTGCGAGTGTCCTACTTAAGGCTGGAAACGAAGATACAGTTTAAACGCAGTTTGGTCTGACCAAAGTTCGGGTGATAATCGATGGAAATCAACGTGGACAAGAAGGATGGTAAATAATTTCAAGTCAAAACCCAGAAAATCATGAAGAAATTCTGATATAACAAAAACAGCGATTGTGAGACTGAGGTGAAAATCGAGGTGAAGTTACACGGACTGGGACAAACGTGAACACTGATACCACAACACATCAGGAGAAAGTAACCTGACAAACATTGTCATGAGAATGGTATAAGATATCTCAGAAACGCTGTGATTCAAGTCTATTTTGAAGATCAGAAGAATTGTGATAGCGGAATCACTTAACGGGTACTGAGAAAGTAAGCCAGACAACACATACCTTGCTTCCGATTGGCTTCAAAGGTCTCGTCTGAAAGTTCGGAGCAACAGGCGGTTCGGGTCGATAATGTACGGTGCAGTTGAGGAACACACGATCTAATTTCTCAGGATTATCGCTCGACTCGCCTGGCGACGAGTCTGCTCGACTACCGACAGCCAGGCCAGAAAAAAGACGACCAATCTGTTGAGATTTGCGACCGGGACCCAGGCGAGATAGGTTAGTCAAACCACGCCTCAGGGTGTAACACATCTGATATTTGGTCGGGTCTTGATCACGCGATAATCGATAGGCTTCAGAGGGAAGAATAATAAATTGGACACGTTCACTCGTGTGGTACCATCAATCAGGACTGAGAAAATGCGCTAAGAGACACGACATTCCAGTTGAGAGAAGCATCATAGTTCCGAAACCCAAAGCGTTACTACACATCAAATCAGTCATTATTCAACAACACGGCTACCATTAAAATGCTGGTGTATAATAAATACTAGAACAAATCCAAGTTGTTTATCATCAGGCGAGACCAACAAAAGTAGGTTTCAGTTTCGATATCGTCAGATGATCATAGTTGTGTAATATATAGATGGACACTAGAATTAACAAATGACAGCTTGACGATCAGTGTGAATATCATTGAAGTCCTTTGGGGACATCATACCTCAGGTACTTATTAATCGTGACGGTATCAAACGAAGGGCGAAACAAAACTCGAAAAAATGAATAATTCATGTCAATAACCGTCTGAGCGAGTTTCCAGCAGATGGTGGGGATGGTCGTGTTATCCACGATTCTGGATCTGTAGTTACGTCCACTTCCTCTCAACAGCCGGTGGCTAATGTATCGATGCACTAAACCACACCGACTGGTACTGTAATATGAATGACCTGCCAGTTGTCCATGGAAAAAAAATTGGGTAAAACAAACAAACCTATATTCTCATTATAGGATGGTCCACCACCATCCGATATAAGATGCACTGTGACAACTTACTTCTTTGATTACTCCGTATTTAAAACACCAGTATGCAAAATGGCTCACCTGGTAGAAGACGTGTGGCAACGATGATGGCCTTTAAAAGAGTGCCCAATTTCTCAAATAGTCGAGACTGACGAAAGTCCTCCACAGGCAGTTCATCCGAGTGATTTGTTTCACCGGATAAACTAGAATGACGAATCTGCTCTGAAACTGGTGAATTGTGTGGAGATTGATCGGACTCGATAACAGAATGTAGCTGATCAGCAGTGTCTAATCGGAACTGCCAAACCTCCACAGTCATTTTTTCACTGTTCGGCCAGGCTGTAAGAATCTCCAAACTGATCGTGTCATGTACACGAACTGGAAATCCAGCGTCCAGTGTCTGCTTGATGGTAGCACCTATTTCCGGATCCTCTTCAATGTTGACCATCTGGAGAAACGATAACTCAACATGCAATATTATCGACAAGTAGGACAAAAGATGACAAAGTCAAACACAGCAAAGACAACACATTGTCATTCAACTGTGAGGATGGTGTTCGGTAAACACAACTGAGGATTGCAACCTGATGGGAAAAAAAATGACAACAGTCTAGCGAACACAAAACTATCCCTCGGAAAAATGCAACTAGAGATTGCCATGTGAATACACTATATACGCTTTTTCTCAAACGGAATAACATGACATCCCAGATGGCAGTTGTTGCCAAACAGGCTTCTATAGGACGCCCGTACAAAATAGGTTATCCACTGAGCAGCGTTCAACTATTCACAATTAGACAAAAAAACAGTGAAACACGCTAATGTTCATTATGGCTCAATTATATATATATATATATATATATATATATATATTACTGCACGGAATAAAATTGAGACATAATGATTAACAAACATTACTTACGTAAACTGAATTCACATTTGCTTTGATATAGCACCTAAGTAGACTAGTGTTGAAAATAGTCGGGGGAAACGAATTTCCTCTCCCTTAGTAGTATGCAGTTCGCTAACACAAATGCTACACGTTTACATTTAAGCGGACTGTAAGAAATGGGACCACTCTGCTCAAGATGATGTACACATGTCGCGAATGCCATACATGATCAAGGATAATTAAATGTGCTTTCAAAACAAAAAGAAAATCTCAAATCATGAGCAACATAAGGTGAAAATCGGAATCTGGGGATAACTGGACCTGCCGCGGCGTCTCCACCCAAAGTATAGAAAACAGATATTGTTTTCATCTGAATATCAACTACTTTCTAAGAACTAAGTAGCCAGTAGTGAATATTCAAAAAGAGTAGTGCGACCAACGGAGTCGTCCTAAAAAGTCAATTTACACAAATTTCCCTGTACCTGTATGGGGTTAGAAAAAGTCACACAAGTTGTCGACCGGTTCTTACAGTCACTAAACATAAATAACGTAAGGGCAGTGTAGACTGCCTGTAAACAGAAGTGGCACAATGGCAATTAAAAGCACAGCAAAAAGACTAAATCAATCAGCACATTCATGGGTCAAACACAAAAGTACCAGTAAAAAGCTATTGCCAAATAATGAGTGCCATTGCAACAAACAGAGGTTAACATGCAATAACTTTTTCGACAATGTCAATGCAGTAGTAGCAAACGTGTATAAAGTGATCAGAACAGTTCCCATTTTGACTGAACATTCTGGCTAGCCTACTTAGAAGTGAGCTAACCGAAAGATTTATCAAAATTGGAAGGCTGTGAGCAAATGTGAGCGGTGTTCAATTCGGAATAACCCAAATCCCCGCACTCCCATTAACCCATGAAGGGTCGAAAGAATACACATAATGAACAATTATCGACCTTGACTGAATTATTGAAAAACCAATTCCGTGTTATACAAGAACAGAGTTTACAATAACGAGCACAAGGAGGGAATAAAATGAAAGATTACTGTAGACAGAATCACAGCACTAGTGCAGATCACGTAAATCGAAATATTTCTCCGTATGAAAGAACAGGGCAATCAGAAAACAAGGTGACGTAATAAACTGTTTTTCTTAATTCTATCTTTCCATGACTCAGTGTTGAACTGTTGAACACTGAGGTTGTGTTGTCGAATATATCTCTGCGCATTTTTTTCAACTGGGACAAACACAAGCTCGAGAGCTACATGATTAACATCCAAGTGAAGTTTATGTTGAATATTTCATAAAATTTATCATTTAATCTATTTGCACTATGTTACATTACTGTAAACAATTTTACAGGGAATGAACAGATGGACAGAATTCTAACATAACCCCGCGTGCACCAGTATGGTCACCTGTGTACCTCACATGGTCAAAATAACATAAGCACAAGGTCATGTGTATCGAAGTTTACGATAACAACCGACTGGTTACTAGAGAAACGGGCTAGATCCCCTTAACTCATGCAGAGATTAACAGTCTGAGTCGTCACACGATAAAAAGGTGTACATTGAGAATTCCACGTCACTTATTACATGTGCTCAAATAACCAAACACTTTATCCTTGAATAATTTGGCCCAGTAGAAGATCAGCTAAACTAGAACGCGCAAAACTCAGACCCGGATTCCTAGTGGTCTATGTTCGTTTTCAACCGCGTTTGTGTAGATAGAATTCGAAAAAGGCAATCCAAACGTCCATTACGATAGGACGTTCGACATTCACAAACAGTAATCACAATGTAGCTATGTAAGGAATTTATGCGAAGTTTTCAGCCCTTAAACATATAAGATACTCAGCGTCATGAGAGAAACTGAGGTACATATGGGCTGCGTAAGACTATATTGCTTACAAGTAGCAAAGCAGATTCGTCATTTGTAAAAAGACTGCAAGAACATGCATTACTGACGGACAAAACGTCCGGTGTTTCCGGTAAAACGGAGCGGATAGATGGTCAATTTGAATGGGAAAGTTGTGAACAATAATGAGCGGTGATCAAGTGGTACAGACCCACATCGGTAAAACATTTTTCGGCACATGATAAATGCTTCATCATCTAGAGCACGAAGACAGACCTACACAAAGACCGTTAATATAACCCGAATTTCACACTGATACCACTAACGAAATATATTCAATCGGCCACCAACCGTATGTATTCCAAAAAACGAAACGTTATACCTAAGAAGGTGAGTACAAGATTTAACTTAGGAGCTTAATGATAATTGCAATCAGCAGTTTAGATAGAAGACAACACGGACCCATCAAAACTTTGACAGAAGAAACAATACGATGAGTCACGTAGATAAGAATTCCGGTAAATGCAAGAATATATGGCGCATATTTGATATTCTATGCTAAAACAGACCACATTGGTGTCGACCACACGTGTCCCGTCACAACCCATAGAATTACTGTCATCAATAGCAACGGTGAGTGAACCAACATCTTAAATTTGCCTATGCATAAACGTAAGAAAGGCAGTGATTATGTTGACCAGGTTTCCTGCGACTCTACGCAGCTCGACTATGAAGGTGTTGACGTTCCAGCCTAAAAACTCAGGTGTGACTTCAATTTCATACAGCTAATAGAACATGCATCAGTGAAAATTTAAACTTTGATGACGGGAAGCAATCTGAACTGAATGAACGGTGGTACTGGTGTGTCTTCTAAAGGGACGAGGTGTACTTTAATTTTAAAACTACTTGCAGGCGATAAGCGGCTATTTGGGGCAATAAGTGCAGACGATGAGTGAGTGAAATGGTCGTTGTGATGAGCAAGCCGCCAGGTTTAATAACACGTTGGATAGACCGTTACTGCCATTTGTTATGTTGTGCGTTCACGCGCAAGTAATTTTTAGCCAAAACAGCGCCTCAACGTCCCACGTGACTTCTCATCTCCAGAACGTAGGAGTCAGATTTCCACGGACTATGATGCCGTGCCGGACGAAAGAGAACGAAGGTCTGAGAGATATAAACCAATCTCAATTCACTAAATAAGTAACACCCCGTTGATAGAGAAACAACAGTTTGCATTAACGACTGCTATTGGGCGCCAAGCGTGTTACCTTTCCATTGGTCAGTTTGTATCTACATCACACGACCTTCATTCAGTCAAATCAACCGTTTAAATCCGACACGTGTTCAAATAAAATGTCTTAGTTAGCGCCTATCAAAAATAAAATTCGACGTAGCAACTGACCGCTGTTCAACACCAATACAAGACTAGTTATCCGGTGGTCATGATCGAAATCCGCTCGAGAAAATCTACAGCATACCAGCTGGACATGCGTATGAGGATGTTGGGATCTACAGTTACCTCATGAAAGTAAAGGATGTCTGAATGGAATGAAATACTGTGAGTGAATTCTACACTTATAAGGATTCTGAAGTGGGACTGAAAAAGTATGTATGTTTAGCTCACTCTGGAGGATCATAGGTCATGGTCATCCCATAGCTCCTTCCCAAACATTCTGCAATTCACTCCATTAATTCGATAAAAAAAGAGCCAGCGTCAAATAACTTTTTACTGCTACAACGGGTAACAACCTCAGGTAGATAGATTTTAAAAAAAATTATCGTTATGCGACGTATTGTAGCGAAACTAACCGTAAAATATTGGATGGCCTTACAGTTTTGTCGCAGGGCATACAGTTCATTACACTCACCAAGTTGTTCCGAGCTCCGACAGCTGATATGCAGTTGGTGTTGTAAACGATTCCATTTCGTGCTTGAACGATCACATGTATCGATTTGATAATGAAGGACCGGATGCAACTGAGGAAGTGGATGAAAAGGAACCAGATATATCAGAGGATCAATATGCGCACGTGAGTAAGCCTACACACACACATACACACACACAAAAGCAGGCAAAAATTACACCACATAATTTTAAATGACACTGACAACTAGCCCTAAAGGCACGAACAGACTGTCTAACCGGCCGGAAAGTGAATGAAGTGAATGGTCAGGGATAAACACACCATTTGACTGCAGCTCATCAAAAGCAAGAAAGCAGCAACAAAAAGGCACCGCGTGATGAAGGTTGAAGAGCTCCTGGTACCGAAAACGGATACGCAAGTCAATATACAACGAGTAAACACAAACAACGCGTTCAGCTTTTGATCCGGAGCGCCTCATGCGTATAACACACGACGATACACCGAATCAATGACATACACTATCACTAGCACAGGAATCAACAGACGCAAATCGAGTTCGCCTGCCTGCACAGTCCACTAGGGTCCCAATTAAAAAGCAAATTAGTTCCAAAAAGACTATCCAGCAGCCACAGCGACAGCATAAGAGTCCCCGTGAACTTACCGCGAATTTTCACAATCAGCCACTGAGACGGAAGACGGAAATCGCGGAACGCATGAAAACGAAAACAGCCACTTAAACAGTTTAAAAACAACAATACCAACTCCTATAGTCAATAACACACACTCAAAGCATAGTTATTTTGAAAACGGTTGCCAGGGCTCGGAAAACGAAACACAGTGTGTACATACAGTAGGCTGATTATGTATTCAGTAGTAAGATTGTACTATGTTTGTTACTTCGTCATATGACGGCAGCCGAATAGAATCGCGCCAGCAACAATGGCCTGCCTAGTCGGGGTTAGAACCCATAGTCGTGACTGTTAGATAGTGTGACGTCATGCTAATCGAACCAACGGAGTGCAGAATGATCATCAATGCTGCATACAGATGTGGTATATGTTCACCGTTCGCCTATTTGGTGGTTCTCTACTGACTGTTACTACCTGTTACAGAATAGCCGAAGACATAGGTCCAATCCACGGCGCCAAATCTCGTATTAATGAAAACAAGACGCGATATGTGTGGCAATAAACAAGCATGCATAAAACGGGTCCGCATGAAATCTCGTCGCATAAAGAATGATTACCAATTTCGGTACACGCCGTTGGACCTTATTATTGCACACTTGATGTCGCTGATGCACATGAACACTTCTCAACAAATATCGGTCAAAAGCGGATAATCGACGGAAAATATCGAGCAGCTGGATTTTGCAATCGTAAAGCAATTTCGCAGGTTCACTCGTATATGATAAAATAAAGGAATTTTGCAATGAAAATTCACGATAACAGATTCACGCTAATAAATAAACAAAGAGATAAGTTAGCCCATCTCCACATACAATTTGAAACAGGTCCATGATAAAAAGAACAAGAAGTCTGA
The DNA here is from genome assembly GCA_013368495.1 of Paragonimus heterotremus. NCBI lineage: Eukaryota > Metazoa > Platyhelminthes > Trematoda > Plagiorchiida > Troglotrematidae > Paragonimus > Paragonimus heterotremus. The sequence goes on from LUCH01003988.1 coordinate 34,897, forward strand.
AATTCAACAGCAATCAAAAAGTAGTTATATCAGGCATACACTTTAATGCTGTCAATCAACGTAGTCACGCTGATCTACGCATAAGGAGGGTGGGACAGTCAACACTATTAGAATCGAATCAAGCAAAAAACTTCGTGTGTGAAAAACCAACTGAATATGTTTAATTCACTTGCTCGTTCGCAATCAAAAACCGTAACTTAATCAAACATGCACTTCTGAATGATCCAATAAAAATTCAGTCAAACCTGATTAAGTAGCCGTCCATGTAAGAAAAACGGTAGAAAAAGTGCAACCTAATTTTACTTTGCAAGGCTGATTGTATAGAACACAAAAAATGAATACAGACCCAAAACAGATTATGGAGCGAACATCACAAACTGATCAATAGCACCAGACATAGGCACACACACACGACATCGAAGCGGTCATCTGCAGAAAGAGGTCACACTGTGTCAGACCAGGCTTACAGTCGGAGACGGGAGGAGAAAATTAGGCGCAGCAAGTATTGACTACATGAGTGCATTCAAACTACGCATTGCTTAGTATTCACGGTCAGAAGATCGTTGAGCACGAACACACATTAATCCTATGTTACAAACTACGGAAAGGCATTCTAGCGCACAGTTGTTAATCTCGGAGTAATTGATCCAGATTTAAAATAATGACTAGTTGGCAGCCTTTTGATTCCATAGAAAATGAACACAACTGGTAACTTATTTTCTTGAAAATGAATCCAAACAAATACATTCACTATAACACAAACTATCCAGCCACGCCCAACATACGAGCCAGCCGGAAGAAACACCTAGATGAAAATGCTCACATCAATTATAAACTTAGATGTGATATACATGTGTCAAATTAACCCAAGGTGTTACCGTGGAAGCAATGCTCTCTCGCCTCCAATCAGTAAGTCCATAACAAGGCGCCGAGTGTACCATTCACATTATGCAATGGTTACTTCTCTGCCACTTTTGGTAGTAAGCTGTTTTGCGAAATATACAGCCAGATAAGTTAGTGGTCGCAAAATATGATCAAACTGCATACATGAAGTAATTTTCCAAACTAAACGGAATCCCATATATGTATACAAAAAGGCTTGTTGGGAGGCATATCCTTTGATAAACCAGTCAAGACGAATCACGCCATATCGATCGATCGGACCAGTTTCGGGGGAACTGATCTGAGCCGATCAGACTGCAACCTTGCAAACGAATGTCCGTACGCTATCTGAGCTCTAACGTGATTCGTTCCAACACCCCGACTGTTACATATGACCGTCTCGTCTGATTCGTTGTCTTATGGGCCATGTATGGTAAACGTTTCGCCATGAATACTTAGAATCCCTGTGGCCTAGTGAGTCGTTTTTTCATAAACGGTGTTACCATGCATCCACTTCAGTTTTTGACCAAACGACTGAGCGCGTAACAAAAAAGAGACGATCCAAAAAAGCTCAAGGATAATAACGGACTGTCTATACGGACAATCTAGTAACAAACAGGATAGTATCACATTTTCCCATCTACACTAAATAACAGTCATTTTCTAGAAGTACATCCAATCCGACTGGACCCTGAGATCTAGATGATTCCACGGGAAAAAGCCCCAGACTAAGACAAGGGATCTCAGTCGTAGGGGTCAACTATCAAGAATTCACCTACAGCAATTTTACCCCAACAGGCTTTCACGTCACTCTACATAAGCCAACATCACCTATCCTCAATACCACATTCGTTTTACAAGTCCCAGAGAGTTTCACCGGGATTACTCCACATTTTCAATCAAGATCGCACAGCTGATGCGGGCATGGGTAGGCTGACAAACACGGATCGACTGCATCGTACGGATGGAATGGATATGGATCCGCCGGGCATGGGGACTAACGGAATCAAGCCTGTCTGAACTCAAATGTCAGGTTGTTCGGGAAACAGACCAACGTCGCTCCGTTCGTGCACTCAATGCTTCGGGCAAAGTTGGTGGGCACAGGTGTGCGCGCATAGGCAACAATGCATTCCGAGCTCTAACATCTGACAAATCGTCTATCCGTTGGAACATCGGTAATCTACTCAGATGAACGTGGGCTTCGGTCATTGTTACCCGACAGACTGGACACGTCGAATAAGTCTCGATTCGAATGTTCGAGTTCCTGATGAACATCACAGATATATCGGTTTCCCACTCGTCATTCATGTTCAACCTTAGATGCTTCCGTTTGGCTAGTTCATTCTACACCATCACGGAAAATCAAGAGCTGTGCGCATATGCTTCTTAGACTAAGGTGACGTGTTTCGAGGTGCTGATAGAAAGACGCTACTTCAATTTATTAAGGAAATTCATATTCGAACTTCAAGTGTAGAGCTTTTACGCGACAGGTTTAAAATCCGAAACCAATTTACTCACTTCGATGCTCAAGTCTTACTAATGCAACGCATGATCCTCTCCCTGTTTTTTAGCTTCAAGTTATAGCGCATCCATGTCAGTTCACGACCATACACATTTGCAATCAAACATGCGGATGATGTGATGGTGAGCATCAAACACCCAACTAGATTTTCCTCTCTTAACCTCCAGAACATTTTATCCGAGTCAACAAGTTAGTCAGAGTCCCGCCGTCTTCCTCTTGGCACATCGAAATGTGTTGACACTTTGATTTCGTTTAAAAAGAAAAAAGAAACTTTCTAGCGCACGCTTCCCTTTTCATGTAAATAATGAACCCTGACCTCGAATGCTTTCTGATAAATATCTAAGAATTACTTTGAGTAACAAAATAACATGGTCATTCCATGGTACTGTTTTAATCAAAACTTAAAAGTCTGTGTTTCACATTCGGCAATTAAATCCTTTCCTCACTCCGCATCACTAGGTTAATCGATTTATCGAGGTAGGTGTGCTATCCCACTCGACGTACTGTTCGTCTATTGTTTCTCCTGGTTTGTTGTTGGACTTTGTACATTTTGCTAGATCTCCGAAGCATTCACCACGTTACAGTGGTATTTCACACTAACAATTCATTTTTCTCATAATTTCACACTAGCTGATCACTTTTCAGCAGAAAAGCTATCTGACAAACCGTCTCCTTTATTCAGATCTCTCTAGGTGTAGGTCTACAAACATTTATTTGCACGGCCCCTATCTAACTATTCTTTCGTTATGCCTTATTTGGCTCGAGTTCCACACAAACTCAACCTTCTTATTCTTGAATTAATTACAAACTTGAATCAATAGATACTTTCACAATTGACATCAACTGCAACCATTTTCCACCCAACCTTTTCACAGGTTAAACGACTATAATCATTATCTAACGACTCTGACGTACTTAATTGTCTTCGTTTGCTGAAGACGTGTGCAGAGCATAAGGCCCACTGCTGATTTGGGTTGACTTCACCACTGAGTTGCCTCGGCCTTTCATGTAGTGTTCCTCCTATTAATTCGTCTTAAGTAGGTCTTCAAGAACTACACTAATCGCCCGATATGCCTAATGGGTGTCCACATCCTAAATGACATCTGATCTTGCCACGTATGACCGTAACAATGTAAACCCAACGTGTTAAGAATACTTTGCAGCCAGAAAATTCGGGCATAAACGCAAAAGATAACACCGTGTCCGGACGCATTCACTATTCAGTACGTATGAACAGAACGACCACACGTATTTTCTCATGCTTTGGCAGCACAATACTACCACCACTTTTCCGGCGTCTGCGACTGACTCTTCCTTACACCCGACCGCGGCTCATGCCAGATGTGTCACTCGTAAGTATGAGGTCATCTTTCTTGTGTCGTTTGTTCACTGGTTGACTGCCACTTCGACTGAATTCAGAATCGGACAGCACAGAACCAGTCGTGTTAGCTTTTCACCACTGTACACTGGATCCCCGAGCACCCTATCGACGTCAGTATGGTTGAGTGCAGTTTCGCAAATTATCACCGAGTTCCTTCTTTCCTGACACTCATAATTATTTAGCACTGATCGCATCCAGGTTTGGCACTTTACATTGGTGTGTGAATAATAATGTGAACATTTCTCCATTGATTGCAAGTAACAACGTAACTTGCTGATTCTTCGATTGCTGCTTTTCTCCTGGTGCGATTGCAAAACACGTTGAGATCGACTAGTTGATCAAAGTGGTTAAGTAGTCCTGATGGGTTGTTGCCATTGTTTAATGGTATGTTGTTGACCTGCTAACGTGTGTTGGACTTGTCTGATCGCTGTTTGTTGAACTCTGTGATTGTTTAGGTTCAAGCTGTAACCGGTTCCACAAACTTCTTCACAATTCCATCAGTTACGTGTTTTTCTCCGTCTTAGTTCCCAACTCATATTGTTAAATTTTTACAGTCGGCACATCGAAACGATAGTCGTTTCGTCACCGTACAATTTCCCCCATGCTTTGCAAATGATGTAAGCTTATCTGGTTATTACTTATATCCAACGTCTTCACCGGTTTCTTCAAAGACATTTCCCTATTGGATACAAATTTAGTTCTGGACGGTCCAGTGAGTCTTGTCAGCCTCTAGAGCCGTTCTCCGTTTCCTATTGCCACAGCTAACCGTTCTCATGTCCAATAAGCAGCTCGTTCTTTGTGAAGCTTGCTCCGACCTTGTCTCTCATCAGTGTAAAAGGTAAATTATCTTCAACAGACCGTTCATTTTAAACAGTGACCTTGCTTTTGGTCCGATTGTTCGTTTGACACAACGCATTATTCAGCCTACCGGTTCTGTACAGCTGAGGTTCCCATAAAGATTCATAAACGAAGCTTGTTGCCTTCGTTTTGTTTACCACTGTTCTATTTCAAACCACATTAAATCTTTGTGTTCACTGCTGTCTCCAATTTTTGATATCTGGACGGATCAATTTAACAGCATCATTCAAGTTATTTGACATTAACCATGCGCTCCATCAGCATAGATCCGTCGCTCAAATTTGACAGTAAGACGTGGTTCTGTATTGCCGACCAATTCCGAGGTAGTACGGAATCAACATGCCTTACTTTCAATAATGCAGATACTGAATATTCTTGTTGTCGCATGTGAGTGCACGTTCTCTCTCCACTCTATGTGACAGGTTCCATAGCTCCACGGTTCAAATGTAATTTCTTAACGGTTACCTATTTCTCGTCTAAGTGGTTGTCAACTTTTTAATAGAAGATTTCCCACCTGTATTTTACTTCCAGCCGTAATCGCTGGTAGTTCGATTCGACAGAGGGGTCTTCGTTCTTAAATGACTGATTTCTGTCTCACACATAAGTATCTGTTTACGCTCACCAAGCTGATCACATATCCAGCTTTTCTCCTTAACAGCTATTCATCAGCTGACTATGTGTAGGTTAGTCTCAAGATTAGCGGCAGTAGCCTTTCGATCATCACCAGTCTCGTAGGGAATAGACACGCACTGATGCGTTTCCTATGAACACGATCGGACACTCATCCAACGGAGCTTGGTATGATACTTTGGCATATCTTCACAGATTGCAGTTTGTGTAGCTGAGATATCGCACACTTGTCACATCTAATCACGAACGCAAACCCCCCTCGAAACAGGTTGGACGTGGCAGGTCCGAAGAACTTTGACCGTAAGAGTACGCTGATATCTCTCGATGACAAGACATGTATGACTGGCTACGGGAGGTGAACTCTAACGATGCTATAATGTAACAAACACTCCTTCTCAGCTGACGGCAGATTCATTGATGCACAGCAGGTTAAAGCATGGGACCAGTTGATTGTTAACAAAACGATAACTTGGCACGATGGTTAGTCGGGACGATGGAACCTCTCCGGATGCAAATCTGTTTCCGCAACTTTTCAAACAAATCCGAATTTGTGTACGTCATTCGGAACGTTCACGTTGACATTCATGGCCACTAATGAACACGACAGACAGTTTAAATGAGGTTAACCATGTACACTCGCTGATTAATTTTATCTCACGGATGAGGTCAGAAGACAGTTCATTTTCTACATGTTCGACCGGACAGGAGGAATGACGGACATTTGAAGCTATCCGTCTAACCCAGTAATACATGGCCAGGCTGGGATGGTAAGTTATGTACTTTCACGGAGGTGAACTGTGAACGGAACCTGACAAAAGATCTGATGCAGAAGGAATAATATGTTCAGTGAACGCTATGAATCACGAGTTATGTGATATGAACCGCACTCTATAAGAGAATGGTGATTCGGATAACTTGGCACTCAAACACTTACAACCTGTTTAGTTAATATAAAAGATATCGACAACTGAGGAAAATGTCATGCTGATATCATTCAAAAGAAATATACTAACTGAGATGACAACACGCCGTCCTGAAAGTTCCTTTGACGGAACACATTCACCGCAGCCACGTCACACTCATTGGTTCTCCGCTGATAACTAACTGAGGTGACAACACGCCGTCCTGAAAGTTCCTTTGACGGAACACATTCACCGCAGCCACGTCACACTCATTGGTTCTCTGCTGATAATGCTGAATCCGAATAATAGGGCGCTGAACACAAACGTATGTTTACGATCGTTAAATATCGTGGGCCCACACCTATGCATTCAGTACCCACTGAATACGTCCGGAGCATTGTAGGAACGGACAGTGCGACGTTAACCTGCGTTCCTGTCAGCCTGGTAAATGGGCACAGCCCAGAAAGCTTCATTTACTGCCTTCACCAGACAGATTAGTAACTTTTCAGTCTGTGCAAACAGTCAATGTTAGTCAGCCAAAACCTGTGCACATCGATTGTACTAGTTCGACCGTCATTGAGGACGTAGTGATCAAAGTAAAACCCCTGGAGCACTATAAGTTGTCATTGAGCAACGAAACGGCAGTACATGAGTGTTCAAAGCCGAAGTAACTTTAGAAGACCAGTGCACCCATTTCCACCGTCTTCCGTTTCTCCTGTCTTCTAGTAAGGAGGAAACTAGATCGAGTCGAAACATTTGGCACCTGTTGCCTTCAGATTCCCGACTTACAACACCAAATGCATACCGAACAGCACTCACATCAGTTATGGCATACTGCACACTCAGACTTTCACGCCGCGTCACCTTAAACGAAAGAAATGAACTCCAGTTTCACCGCAGTCGACATCAGGACTCTTTTAAGTTTTGGGCTGCACCCGTGGATATTACGGCTCGGGTTGCCGCCAGACCTGATAGTAGACGACGAAGTGACAGGTCAACAGATGGGTACAAATGTGTGAACGAAAAAAATAAGCAAGACATTCATAGAGAAGAGTCAATAACATTGCATATACAGGCTTGCTAAGCACTACGACACTGTCATGCCCATGGATACATGTCACGGATCATGCACTGCTATATGTCAAGCTCGCTCCGCACTTTTGCTGGGAGGTTACCTCACCGTCAAGCACAAACTGACGCATGTAACCTGGCAAGAACACGAGCGCCGTACGTTTAGCAATGTGCGCTTGCCTCTGATCTAGGTCCCCACTCACCAGAAAACACTGAACACATATACGGCATGCAATTCATAAGCGTCGTACAACCTCGTGTGGTACTACTGCTCATTCAGCTGCCAACCACTGCATTTGTACATAATTACTTCAATTTTTCGACGCTCGCCGGAATTTTCCACCTAGCAGCGAGCATAATTCGATAATCAAAACTACTGGCCTGCAGCTCCGGAAGCAACTGAGAGGATCACGATGCCTGATGGAAACAATGTGTTATCGAGATCAAAGAGGCCGCTGTTTCTCGAAGGCTTCCTCATATTATCCTAGCAACTGGCAGCAGGAAGCCAGGTGTGACCGAGGTGATCCGTGAAGCCAATGGTGAATCGAACCACAACCCACAACGATGCTTGGGATGATGGGCTGATCATTTCCAACAGCAGTTCAACTGTGAGGTTAGTTACGCCTTCGGGCGCTCCATACGCTCACTGGCTAACTGACATTTCTCCGCCTTCAAAAAAGGAAGTCTCATCCGCGATCATCTTGATCGCCCGACCTCAGAAACAAAGCAATTTCGTGGTGTGCCCGGTTTCTGGTGCAAGATACTTACGATTGTGATCAGCTGTTACCATTATGTGCACTTCATATCGAACTCCACATTTCACAAAGATGACAATTTGTTACATGCAGACCACTCTGCACAATCCAACGGTGAATTCAAAATGATTATCTATTAGTGGCTCCAGTTTGTACAAGATGGATGTTCAGGATTGAGAAGCCGCCTTGATTCAGACAGTGCCGTTGTTCGTGTCTGCTTTATAGCATCGTCCGATCGAAAACGTAGTCTTCATTTGGAAATTAAGTGAGGGTGATGTCCGAAAAACTTGTCGAACAACACTGACAGGCATGCTGTCCAGGTCATAACAGCGGAGTAACCCAAACGAGCAATCGGCAGAAGTTTCGACGGCTGCATGCATCTCTTATGAGGAGACTTACTGTAAAGGAGCAGTGCAGATGCAGCATATTTAGATTCCTCCTGGTTCGACACAGCTTATGAACAAACGTTGACTGATTGTAAATTTATAAACAGCCTGGGTAAAGTATCTAAACCTTACATGACCGAAAGAGACGAAGATGGAGAGAGCACTTTTATCGAGGAGCAACCGAGCATTTTTCCATGCTCTATACTGGCACTGGCAGTCCACAGTGTAGCAGTGAAACTATATGAAAAACGTAGTTCACGAATTTACAGCCTGAGGTGGCGGCTTTACAGATCGATTGAGTGGTTTGAAGAACCATTTAACTGAACTGAACCAGCTTACTCAGTTGTGAGCGACGGAAATGGTAGGCGTAGCGACAAAAATTTAGAAAAGCCAACGCAGGTTTTGGGGTTTAATTCAACGAAACATAATGAAGCTCTTTGTGGGGTTCTTCTCCCTTTAGTTTGTTTCAAACATATCGGTGAGAAATTGTTGCATGAGCTAACCATGCACCTTTGCTTCACGTGGAGTGAGGGGGTATTTCCTGACCGCTGCCATTACCAGTCATTCTCGTCCATCTTGAATAAAGATGCCAGAACATCACGTGATAACCACAGAGGCAATGTGACGGTTTCATCAATCTTCGTCACTTGTGGCGTTACAATGACATTCGATTGTCAAACAAAAGCACGGTTTACAATGTGTGCGTGCACTTAGATTTTCTCGATGGATCGGGAACCTAGCCCACTGGTGTGAAAGTCGCATATCGGTTCCCGGTATTTCACCATCGTTGTCTAAATCAGTTAGCCTACACCGAACGGCTTGACACTACGGGCAACGCGAGAAATCACCAATGAGTATTTGGGAAGTGTGAAAATTTGGGACCGACAACGGGAGAAATAAAAATTCAGTCTACGCTACGTACGCTATGTACTCCGTATACTGACGAGGCATCTTGCTGTATTGTGCACTGGCTAATGTAGATATTGTTGGTTGGGAAAAAGAGAACGTGGTCAAACGATGACGCCCAGCTAGGCCAGTGGGTGCCTGGAGAGTCTGATGTTAATCACACTGTTGATTGGAGCCGGTAGTATGGCCGTCAATGACAAACCTTTATCTGTAAGATTGCTGACCTCCCTTATTCTTCTACGTAAATACCCATTGCTTTTGTTTTCTTCTCCAATCATTTGTACTCATTCGCTAAACACTCACTTCGTGTATTACTATCAGGACCAGCGATAGACCGAGTCATAATAACCATGAGGGAGGTTAAAGACTGAAAAGGCATGTGTATGTGCGGAACAGATGAGTGACATCAAGCAATATTAAACTGGAAAAAGTCAGTCAGTATGATCCTTCAAAATTTGATCCGTATCGTACATTGAACGATCAAGCCCGTGACACACTGTCTCATAGTTACACAGACACTAAATACTATGTATACCTTGCGAATTTAGGCAGATTAGACCAACTCATTGTACGAACATGTAAAGCATGTGTAACGTGTCAATAGGTTAAAAAAAAGTCAAATCGGCGTAACAGGTCAGAATTGCCGTCTCATAATTATACCGACACTTAAATCCAAAGTGGAAGGAGGCTTTCAGCTTTCTCGGAGAACTACTGAACATCGCTTGTGCATGCCAGTTGCCAGAAGGTGCAGGCGCGAGTATGAAATTAAAATCCAAAATTCTTGGATGCAGCAGACCAGTTCCAACTTTCACACATAAGCACATCCGTTTTCTGCATACTTGTCTAGCCAAAACATTCCAAACATCTCCAACTGAGTTCGGGTGTGGAATGTGCGTAAGTTAATTCACCAGATCGGTGTTTTGTAGCGTGGGTCATAAGTGAACAGTTGTCCTGCGGAAATGTTTAGGGCTCAGTAGGTGGTGGATCAGAGAATAGCAGCAAAGGGCATGTAGCTATAGATAATTGTGCATTTTGTTTTTCTTCCGGACAGGCCAGTTCGCATTCGTCGTTAAAATTAAAGGCACCTCAGAGTATCAATGAAGCACGCTCAAACGGGCACCAGCAGGCCCATCAAAATTGAATGTTTATTTCAACAGCAAAGAGTACCACCCTTCATTCGACTGGCCGTAACACGTGTTTCTCGTGTTTCGTGATACGCAATTATCTGCGGAGTTCTCTTGAGCATCTGGCTATTCGAATGAACGATTGTTCTCGAACAATTGAAGTCTAACAATCATCTTCCGACGTCACTTACACTCAATATATCCCTCCTTCGAGGTTGAGCTGAGCAAACTCCTCGTCAACCATTTGACAGAAGCAATAATGAAAAGGTACTGTTGAGTTACGTCGTCCCAATAATCGAGGCGTACCGCCTCTCTCCCCAATGAACATCAAAATACTGTACGGTGGAATGCGATGAGCGGTATCGCTCTGGACACGTTAGAGTAAAACCAGTTATCCGTAAATCAACACCACTTGCAATTGGCGAGTGGACGATGTATTGGCCAACATTCAGTACACGGTTGGATGGTAGTGCGTGCATCAAATGAACGATAAATTGAGACCATATTTCACTTTAGTGCTCCATGCTCTATTTTGATTTGAGATGTTCCTATGAGTACAAACCGATTTTTGTTCATCACACTGAGTAAAAGTATTTCAACTTAAAAATAGGCTTTAAAACCAATAAATGCTTCAACCCGTGTAGTTTGCGATGAGATCCGCGTAAGGAAATATGGACAAAAAATTGGTGTCGGTAAATTATAAGACAGAATGCTGAAGAAATACCTGAAGAACCACAGAGCTGATAACAGCATGAATGAAAGATACGGAGCATGTGTGCTCGGATGTTATCAAAGAAATCTAAAGTCTCCTACCTATTACTGATAATGTTCCCAAGCAACGTGTATTTGAGGCTCCTGCAGCGCTGATTTATCCATCAGAGAACAGTGCTTGGAGTTGTAACCAGATCGCTGACTCAGTGATTGTTCATCAACGGAAGTCGATAAATCCAGGGACCAAACATCCTGAGGAGTAATTACCGGCTCCGGGTGAAAAAGTTGCGTTGTTGAGAGACCCGAAGGGCATAAGGATTAACAACTGATTCCCAGAGCATAACCCATGCAGAAAATTGTAAACGGGCAGTTTAATGGAAATAGCAGCATCCTTCTATAAAGGACGGATAGTCACACTTGTAGTCAGTCTAAAATGTTTATCAGTAGACGCGACTGTCAACGACATTATTTCGAAAAAGGGTGTGTCCAGAATCCGGATTGGTTGTGATCCCTTAAAGAGGTGCATAAGGAACGATATGATAATGATCGGCTTATGATGAGTAATGGAATTTGTGCACATAGAACTACTTCCCCGGACTGTGAACGAAACTTACTGAATCAACGGAGTCTTTATTCCATGAGATAACGCAACTTCTCATCCATCAATTGGTTTATAATGGCTATGAGTTTGAGCAGAGGGTAATGTGGCTCAAATCGTCGTTCTCCATAAAAGCGACGCGGAATATGCTAATACAGGAAAAAACTTCAAAAAAGGGCAAACTGACGACGTAAAGCTAAACAGAAGAAATGGAAACGTGCTGAATGTAGGCGCACCATGGATTTCCGCAGGTCATCATCTAGAATAGTGTTTTTATCCCGGCCAAAAACATAAAGTCTGATTTTAAGTACAACAACCAAACAACTGATTCATAGGGCTTAAAAGCTCTGATACACATAGTTATTCTTCCTTTATTCAAAGTCAGTATTAGCCCGTCACACTCAAAGGAACTAATACTATGGAGGCACCGGTGGTCGGTCGAAGAGAACATGAATTCGTCAGAAACGCGCGTACATACGTTACACATCTTACCCCTTTGCCCATACACCAGTAATCTGCCACTAACACAGATAGTGTAGATGTGCACCAAGAATGGCAGTGAGCTAGAACAGAATAGTCGCCCCCAAAAAGCTATAAAAAATAGTGAATATAAACTTACTTCTCAATAGCAAGTTTCTTTTCATATCGTGGATTTTTCATCCAGTCGAGCTAAAAACAAACAAAGCAAAAATAAGCAGGAACTAGTTGGAATGGGACTTAATACACAGACGCGCACAGAGAACACAATAAGTGGAAAAGGTTTATTTGTGTGATTGCATATTCCAATAGCATTCTGTGATGCCGTATATTGATAATATTGCCAACTGCAACTGAGAAAGATGTGCAAAGCGGAGATTGCCGGAGAAAGAAAAGCAAGTCATGTCGTGGAAGATACACGACGAACGGAGTCTATGATGCTCAAAGAATATTGCTCTGGGTTTAAAAAGGCACAAAAGGTGTTAACTGTCACAGAGCCGGGTTAATGGAACCCGGAAAGCGCTGAATGTATAAACTGAACGTGAGTATAATACACGAGCAACACAAGAATAAAGTCAAAAATTACGTCAACAGGATTCGTACCGTTGGTCTCAGCATCACTTCAAAGTTACAAAACAGACTATAAATAATTTTTAAAAAAAAACATCGGTGTGCGGAATGTAGAAAAGTGTGTAAGTCAAGGATTCAAAGCATAGAACGAAATTCAGTGTCTGGCAACTCAAAAATGCAAGATGTTGACAAAACACGTTTTGCAAATCTTGTTGAAGAGATAACGGTATAAAATCCATATAGCAGAGCATACGCCGGCAACAGCAAAGAGCAAACTCAAAACAAAACTGTCCAGATTAACACTGGGCTCCAGAAGCTGAAAACGGGCCCTAATTAAAAGGTAGGCCGTCAAAGCGAAAAATACTAGTATCAGTCGTGAAACGTTCACTAAAGGTTATCAAAAGATTTAATCAGAAGGCTTGTGAATCGCAGTAATCAGCGTGAAATCTTGAAAGTCATAAGCGCCTGTCATGTGGAATCCCATGTTGGCCATGGCAATCCCGTATTCTGTGGCCGAAAACCAGCTGAAGGCTGAAAAAGGAATGGAACGTCGAAATCAGAATAGCCTCACCGGTGAAAATGTTGGAAGGTTCAAACATGGTGAGTAACGTTGACACAGAAGGAAGTGACATTAGAAGCGACCATAAGCCAACAGAAATATCACTCTAGATATTTGTTATCTCATCTTAGAATGCACGATATGAATAACTTAAGGTTAACGACGCTCTACGAGAGATGACGTAACGAATGTCTCCTTGATTTATCCACCATGGAAATAACACAAGATAAGTAACAAAACGGTGCACAGAAAGCAAAATTGTTCGGTAACCGACCCTAGATGTGCTGAACATGTGTTAGAGGTACCGAGAAACATGATATTAATGACGGTGTAAATGCCAAAAGCAGTACTCAAATGCGTATGTGTTTTATCTCAGCCAGCCCAAATACGATTTTCGAACCGTGTTTTTCAGGTAAAGTTTGCCGTAACCTTAACAACCACAGCTCTCGATACTGAGAAGCAGGACGGCAAAAGTTTCTGCGACCGAATGATGTCACCAAGAATAATCAGTGCACAATCACACAGCACTGGACGAGCTAACTACCAGATTCTCACTAGCTGGTTGCGTAACCTTAAAAAACTGCGAGTGAATACGGAAGAAGAAAAAGAATTTCAGTTGCCGGCTTTTACAGAACATGGTGTACGCTACTATGATGTATGAGGTTATATCTTGATTGAACAGGGATAGGCCGGTCAAAGCTAGGTAGAAGCCGCGGAGGTAATCGGACGTTAGGCTCTCGACCGTGCGATTTATAGTTAGGTGTCGATACCACTGAGCCATTGCTAACACATTCCCAGTTCCGAAACAGCACCAGGCAAATAAGGAAATACAGTGAAAGCGGTGATAATAAACAACTACTAAAAATTACCAGGATAGAGATTTCTGCACAATATAAACGCAGTAGGGAGGAAAGTGCAATGGGATTGTCAGACCAAGCAAATAAACGGCGCACCGCCTTTTTAGTAAATCAATCCGCCCTAACTGCTTAACCCATAGGTGACGAATGCAAGAACAACCGTACACATCATCGCTTCTTGCATTCGTCCTTGTAAGACTGGAAAATACCGAACGATGCTCAGAACAGAAAAAAAACGGGTGGAAATACTTACGACGCTTATCTTGAATAGTGATGGAACGAGCCAAACGATTAAAACCAATCAGTTTAACGGGAGCGACGGCATGGTTGCGAGTTACGTTAGTCCAGGCTTTAGTCACAAGTACGTCACTCGTGAGGGGACGCCCGTATGCCCAAAGTCGTGCTGCTTATGCGGACGTCACTTTGAGCCAAGGCTGAATGATGTTCACGGATCAGTAGCAGAATCACTAAGATGATTACCAACGCAATTGTTACATACCTCGTTGATATATATCATACTGTCAATCTGGACTCCCCTTTTCGTCTGATTTACCGAGTTAATGCCGGTCACTCAAAAAATGTCAGATGTCGAATTTGCGCCACAGCTGAAGCGATTGGAATTCGATTAAGAAAATCCACCCTTATGTGCACAAAAGCGCTTTGTTCAGACGCTGAAGTTGCCATGGTCAACCACCTACACCACGACCGATCAAAGCATTATGGTTCCAGTTGCGTCCTAATTGTGACGTAATCGTATCAAGACGTTGTCTCTGTGTATGCCTATGATGTGTCTGACCTCACTTGAACTTGCGACCTGTTTCTGTTCGTTTCGCCCTGACAACTCTGCTTCATAAATGTTACATAATTAACCTGATGATGAATAAACGAAAACGAGTTTGTTCGCTACACTATTGTTTCCTGATGACAACCGTGGGGACTTTTAACCATCTAAAACATTCTACACTTTGAAAATGTGGAGAGCACTCTATGAAAACCAGCCCAATCATTCACCTTGTTCAACATGATACGGCACCTGCCTACCACTTGGCTTACAGCTTTCAACAGCCGCAATCAGTCATCCGTATATTACTAAGAACAAGGACTCTATGGACAATGTACAGCAGAAGCTTCCCAGTCGAAATGACATTTTTTATGCTAACCATATGAAGCGCTTCTATGAATGGGGCAAGAGGTCTCGGAGGATGTACGTCGGTTCGAAGCATCTTGAGGTGCCTACACGCAGCTTCTCAGTACTGCCTGGTCAAGTTATGAAAGAGAAATCATCCACAATGCCTTTGCAAACTCGGGGCCTATTCCCGAATACACAAAGCATCGTGGGAAGCACAATACCTTGGTACCTACACAAACGGATCAAGCTGTCAATTTCGCCCAGTGATTTTGATAAGCCCGACTTGTAATATAGATTTGGAACTATCCACTGAAACTGAGGTTCGCAACTGCATTTTGGCTCTTAAACGGAACAGGGCTGCTAGTCCAGATGATCTCGTGCCGGCACATTTCAAAGGTGAAGAGACATTAGTAAAGGCCTTTACTTGGTTTTTTCAATTTGTGTGGACAACAGAGATCATCCCTTCGTGCTGGGGTCACTCGATAATAGTCCCCATATTTAAAAAGGGAACCCGGGGCTCATGTGTTAACTGCAGGGCGATTAGTTTGACCCGTCATTCCAAGGGTTCTGACACCCATTATACTTCGTCGACTCAGTGCAGTTCGGAAGGTAAACAGTACGGAAAAACAAACAGGGTTTCGCTCTGGGCAGGGTTGTATAGATCACATTTTCACCCTCCGTCAAATTCTGGAGCAGCGTCATGTGTACCGCCAGCCAACAATTGCCGTATTCCACGACTATAAAGGTGCGTTCAATTCGGTGGATCGATCTACACTTTAAGAATCGCTTAAACGAAAGGATGTATCGACCAAATACGGGAACATACTGTCGGCGCTTTATTCTCATAGTTCAGCTCAGATTAGGGTTTACGATGAACTGTCTGAGAGCTTCAGTACCAGGAGCGGCGTATGTCAAGGCTATCCAAGACTGTTCAATTTTGTCATGAACGAAATAATGGAGGGTTTTCTGCGGCACTCGAATGATGCCGGTGTGGACCCCTCCCCCCCACCTGGTGAAAGACTGATTGATCTTGATTATGCTGACGACAAGGTGTTGCTGTTTGACAAATTTCAAGCGGCACAAACAACGCTATTTCGCGTTTTGCTAAGTACCTCGAAATGAGCTTTGCAGCCTCAAAATGCAAAGCGCTTGTGCAAGATTGCTGTGATTACGTAGATTTATTGTTAGATAACGAAGTCATGGAAGTTGTTGACCGGTTTGTATACTCGGGAAGCTGCATCAGTGGCGGCGGCGGACGTGTAGGGAATGAAATAGAAGCGCGTACCTCCAAGACCAGGGCGGTATTCGCCAATCTGGGGCAACTTTGGCGACAGAGAGATATCTCTCTGAGGATTAAGGGTCGCGTATATAAGACAACAGTGGGAGCTGTATTACTTAACGGCAGTGAAACCTGGCCGCTTAGTGTAGACGACGTGAACCGTCTTCGAGTATTTTAACAACCGATGTCTACGTTGAATCGCTCGTATCGGGTGGCATCAGTGAGTGAGCAATGAGGAAGTTAGGAATCGGGTATTTGGCAGTGAGTCAAACGAGTTATTTTGTTCAGTCACTACATTTGCACAGACTTAGATGGTTAGGTCATGTACTAAGAATGTCAGCTAGTCGTTCGCCACACCGAGCGCTCTTTGCCGACGCTGCGATCGAGTGGTGTAAGGTGCAAGGTGGACAGATGATGACCTGACGTAGACAAATGAAATCGTTTACGAAGGGGTAGGGTACTGTAGATCGGGTTCGTCTCCCGGGCTGGGGCCGCAGCGACTCAAAAAGCCGGTGGCCTGAGACAGATGAGATGGCGGTTAATCGAGCTCAGTGGCGTGAATGTTGTCGTTGTTTGTCCGAGTTGTCTATGAAGTGAGTGCACTTAATGACGCGGGGCAGTGAAAGCCGTGAGGAAGCTGTCTTGCTGATGACGCCCTACTTTCACTTACAGCTCGTTTGTTTTTGCAAGGTGTAGGCACATTGATGTTGTATGTTTGAATATAGACATAGCTACCTTTAGTAGTTAGGTCCCATTTCCCTCCTCCTCTTTTTTTCTTTCTTCCTATATAGGGGTTTTCCCTCTGTGGTTGTGTGGCAGTTAAGCATCAGTGTGAACCACTGACGTATTGTTGTCTATGATGATAATGATGAAGACGACACAGACCTTAAGACTACCGCGGGAACCGAATCTTGTAAAAAATGCCGGATCACACATGCATGCAGTGAGGTTTATCCGTGAACTCGCAGTGGTCTTATACAGACTTTATTTTGTTTTCTGGAGGACCATTCAAAACAGTGACGTGAGGCAATCGTTCTCGCTGGTTTTTAGGAATACAGGGCGACACCCGCTAATTATCGATGTCAGTCGGCTCAGTATCGTGACAAAACTTCTCCGGAAGGAGGCAAGAGAGGAGGACGAGGTTCATTTCGTTCGCTGCTGGCTACTTAGCATAACGCAGTACGGTAAGGAAGCGGACACGCTTGTCAAACAAGGAAACTAGGTCGGTATCACGCCGCAGGTGTTTTGACAAGGCATTTCGTCGCGAACTGCGCATGAAACGGCAGTTTTCCTGACTTGATAAGAAGGTCGTGCGTTAGATAGTCGCGTTTCCACGAGAGAGGAAGCGTCCCGTTTCTTGAGACTGCTGACAATGATCTATGCAGAGTATCTCAAGACGTGGCGGGTCATAACTACTTCAGTGATCGGCGATTTTGCGCGGCTTAGAACCAGCTCGGGATGGAATCAACAAAGTCCCTACCGATAACAACCTGCGTTAGACTACGGTAATGTGCATTCGCTCAGATGCTGTCGTTAAGTCCGCGTATTAGCTATGAGGAATGAAGCTTTCTGTCATGAATCGACTGATGAATTTCAGAGACTTTGCGGCAGGTAGCGAATAGCGTTAGGCTGCCAGTGGGAACTTTCGTGTGAAAGGAATGGCTTATCGGGCTTTTGCAATGCTTACATCTCCTGTAAACTCTTTACTGCGTTTGAAGCTAAAGTGAGGATTATGACCAGGTAAACCAGCCATATGATGAAACAGTACTGGAGTGGAAAGTGTGTGAGCACCCACTTGGCTCAAGATTTGAAAAGTCTGCCACAATCTCAAAGAAACAGACAGAACGTGGGTTCACCAGTTAACCAGCGACTATGACGCGATTAATTCTCCGCATCTAACGTGTACTCATCCGTTGATTTGGTTTTTCCTTCTCTGGACCTTTTGTCGACTCTTCGTGGACAACACTGGAGTTGAATAAGCCTTGATCAAGTCACACGAGGACGGTACACCGATTTTCCGAGCGCATCATCGATCATTGGAAGTCCCTTTCAAAAAACGTACAGTCTGCACAATCCGTTGCTAATTTCAAGCGTTAGTGTAAAGTACGAAGGTTGCCTTTTACTCCTGTTTCACAAGTCTAACATTATCCATCACCTACTTTATTATACGTTCTTCGTGGTTGCCAATTGCCATTCTGGTCATTCTTGTTGCTGGCTTTAGTCAATCACTTACAACTCACTCAACCTCAAAAGACCTTCTTCGCAATAATTAGTGTCAATTTAAACCACGTAGATAAGAGCGAGGACTATTACGTCGGTCGGGTGGGCATCATTTGACTGGTCATTAGTGACACACATCATACTAACAGCTAGGAGCCTGACCAAAAGGTACTGTGGCTCGGGCCGCCGCTCACCTCAACAGAGACGTGGAATATCCTAGAAGAAAACGTTACTAAGAACTTTTAAAATTAATAAAAGAAGACTAAGCGGAAG
>LUCH01003989.1:5422-20915 GCA_013368495.1 Paragonimus heterotremus
ATTTCGTATTTACTCCTGAATTGTATATAGCGTTTAGATCCACTACATCTCCATCTTCGAGCGGCTGCGGCCAGAGTATCCTCATCCTCGCGTTGATCACGCACCAGATGTTGTGATCGCAAAAGACGCTTGACCTGAGAATTCGTTTATTGCACAAACCCTCGTATAGGTCATGTCAAAAATCAAACCACAAACGCGTGCACTCATTTGCACGGCTGATGTGCATTCACATACACTGGGTGGCAGTACGTTGTCATTCGCCATAGTGGGAGTAGGTCTTGTCTTTTTTTAAGTATACGTTAGTCGTCACTCGCAACTGATTGCGGCTGTTGCATTCCCAGAGGTTTTCCAGTCAGCCCCTTTTGAAAGGAAACATTATTCTCGAGTTCCGCTCTTGTTAGAGGTCACCATGGGGTCGTCGATTGCACTTTACAAGACAGTTTCTGTATCTCAACTCGAGTGGATAGGGCAACCTGAGCATTACTCCGAGACGAATGTGGTTGAGTGTTTACACATAACGACTATTAGTCGTGCCCAGTGTGCAGTTGATGAGGTAGTGGTCAACATGGTTGCCTCATGAAAGCGTGATAGGAGTTCTAGTCCCGGCCGTGGGAAGATATGCAATTCTGACGAACACTGAAAAGGACCAACCTAGAGCACAGTGTTTCCCTTCGAAAAACTTGACTGGGATGTCTGTAGGAATGCGACAGGCGCGATCAGTAATGAGTGAAGTTCGTTTTCTGCATAGAACACGTCAGTGTATCAGGCAGGTTCCACGGTCTAGTTTAATTACGGCCCATCATGACTTCAGTTAGGGATCGGCTGCGATCACCATCTTTCAGACCCATTTTAGGCACTGCAATATCTTCGGAGGTGGCATTCCAGAGTTTAAGATTCAGCACTCTTAAACTTGAGTAGGACATCGCCAGCCGATATAGTATTCTACGTTTGTTTTCACTGCATTTCAAGTAAAATAAAACAATATGCATTACTGTAATATTAGGCTCGTTGGACAGACTGAGGAAAAAAGAAACATAACAGTAGCTGAACATTACCGTGACACTGTGGAGCTCATTAGGAAAATTCGGGCTTGGAATCAATTGTTTACAACCCCTTGCTCAGATAGAGCTGGTTTATTATGATTGTCCTAAATGAAGGCAAGTATATGACAGTCAGATTGACATATTCACTTGGGTGCACAATAATTTCCTCCGTTATCGTTTGCGAGACGCACACTGACCATGGGCCACCGGACTTATCTCAGTGTGACACTCAGGATTATACCTCATCGTAATCATTCCTGTTTTGTCTTTTCCATAAGACCGGTAACGGTCGACCGACTTTAAGCAATACTGTGTGCTCAGATGTAATTGTTCGTAGGCTTGCCATTTCTGAGAAATTCAGTTAGTATACTACCTGTCTCTTTCCCCGTCTCCTAGGATTAACTGTTCTTCAGTCCATACGCCTTTAATTCCATACTAAATGTTGGCTGGTTTTGCCTGTCAACAGTAATTTGGAGAAAAATCCTAGTGTCCGCTAGTTTCCGTCTTCCCACCACAACGGTGATGTTCGACATCAGTTTAACTGGAAATAGTAGAAATCCGGATAATTTAAATTTTACAATTGGCAATTTCAATAGCTTATTTGAGAATTTCGGTTATTTCACCATCTGGTTCCGGAACTACTGATAGGATCGCACGCATGCGAATCAGCCACCCGAAACGGCTTACGAAAATCGCACGTGGAAATTTTATTAAGGTGAGAATGAAGTGTTATTTGTACGCACAAGGTCAAAAATATTTCCCGCACACGAATCCATACATCATATAGGAAATACAGCTAAATGAGATAACTGCTTGAATGGTGAGAGCGCGACAGGCATTAAGTTAGACTCACACAGTCAGTTAAAGGACATTCCGCAGACGGTCTAACTCGACGACACCGACTCATTGGATGTCCAGAAAGCCAAAATATGTGTCAGCTTCCACATATTGTTTACTTAGTCAAGTAGCGAAGACGAACAAACTCAATCAATTTTGGCAGGTGCGTGGCACATTTCGTGAAACAAAGAATGAAAGTAGGATGATCATTGTGTGGACAAGAAAAATGTCTAGACGGCGGATTTCTACGATTGCTGAATAACCCGGATACTATTCGGGTCCCCAAAGTCAATAACCGATGGACTGGCTCTATCACCAATGCTTTCGATGAAACAAGTACAGAACGTCCCGGAACTCTGTACCGAGCATCAAAATCCAGAGTCCAGACCATAAATCCACAAGACACGGTGAAAATTTTCTCCATGGCTTTCCTTGCTTAAAAGCATTCTTCTTAGGCATCACGACAGCACACGTTGCAAAGGAGTCTAGCAGATTGTGTTGTGTTCCGAGATTATGGTCACTTTGAGTTTCTCCAGTGTTTGTGTTCCATGTAGATCTTGTGTTCGGAATGGCCCGACTTCGCAAAACATAACTATGGGAGCAGTCATCTGTTGATGTGCTCGGTCGACGAATTCTTTGCAAGTCGTAATCACTGCCCGTTGTCATAATCTTTTTGTATCAGGCTTCGAAATGATTTACAAGTAGCCGATCACGTGACCACAAGCTTTGTAATAAAATCAGTAGTGGTCTCCCACACATTTTCACGACGTGCGATATAAATAAAACCAGCTCAATAACAGTTCAGTTGTCAGATTACCAGCACCTCGTTGCGCTCCAAATGCACGTCCTGGTTCCAGCATGATAAATTCGTCCATACCGAATTGTGCGTGGTTGCTGTCCCCTGCCTACATCACAGATAAAGTGGTCAAATAAGACATGTTGACAGGAAGTGGAACGACATGGCCCAGTAACGAGGTCACAAAACTGAGACAATTATTGTTTAAACAGCGCGGTTACAATACGTTGCGTCAGAATCCATGAATGACACAATAAACCTCCAAACACAATATGACGTACCTCAGATTCTATGGGAAAGTTGATAGATTTTGATCAGTCTTCTGTAGTAAATCTGTTTCGTTCGTGAATGCAGCTTTTTATTATCTATTGTTTGGTGAAACGACTATCGTGATGGCACAGTCCGTTAGAGAAATACGTTGTCCATTCGTACTCACCGACACATACTGGGTCCCAGTGCAGGTCCAGTATTGCCTTTCAAGCACGGAAACGGTTAGAGAGACGTGTATGAAGCGGGCGGTGTTACCGACACTATCGTAATGGCCAAAACACTGGGTCGATGACAATGTTTGTACACGCATCAGCACCACCTACAGCCAGCGCTGTGTTGTGCCCTTTCGCTTGCCCGACTGAGTTGGAGGACGTGCCCATTGGTTAAGCCCTTTGGTCCGGACTCCGGATCTTGACACTGGAATGCAGTGCCACATGAACAGGGCGTGCCGAAACGTGAATGTCAGTCTTCCGTGTACTTTAAAGTCATGATGGTTGGACAATCTCTGTGACCGTGAAATCAACGACAAATTGAATCAAAGGCCATACGAGGAGCGGATGCCAATCTGACACAAACACACCGACAGAAGTCATGCTATGCCCGTGTCCTAAGGTCGATGCCGCCACATGTACTTCGTGTAAAAGTACGCAACCATTTTAATGTCGACGAACTGTGGTCGGAATCACCAATCCATCAAATAACGGGGTGTTCACAAGTTGCTCCGAAATTATGAACACTCAATAGGTCGCATGCATATTGCAGCTAATAACGAAACGAATGCTCTATGGCTAATCTCCTCAGCGTCAACAGCCACCGCTTTTCTATTTTGGAACCTCCCTTACAACGGCCTCTAATGAAATATTTCTCCACCGGTTCCCTACTATATTTTAAGTTTTCGCCACAGTAACCTTCGAGAAAACCGAGAGTTTCATTCACAAGCCAGATAAGTTGAAATCATATGCGGAAGTTAATCACTTCCCCAAAGTTCGGCGTATAAGCTGATCGTGCATAAACATCAAACACCTCAACAAGCTCACCTCCACTATGCAAGGCTTTGCATGGTGGCTGTCATTCTTTGGTACAACGTTAAATTGTTCTTAGGTTTTTCACATTTTGGCACGCTAAACGTGGACAACAAGGAAACCGAAAATAACTAAAACCGTTCGAGAGCCCACCGTTTACCCGGGGAGTTGTGGTTGTAACAATGTCACCTAAGTATGAGTTATTGAAGCCGGCTTCGACTAAACTACAATATTTCAGACATGTTCCTAATGAACTGTACTTGACACTGAACAATAAAGTAAGGGTTCTTGAGTTGGACGTTAATAGTAGGGTCCTTCAAACACTTTCTACTTGATCAAGTAAACCCAGGAGAAATTATTACCACACAAGTGATACTTTTGGACAAGAAACAATCTCTGATTCATCTATCTTCAGCTTGCTCCTCCTCCTCCTCCCATTATGCTTTCGATAGATCTCACTTAGATAACTGATTAGTGAAACCATGACAACCATCAGAGATTGACGTTTCCAATAACCGAATTCTAAGACAATTTAACAGGTTGATTTGTCGAGCACTGTGAAAAACGCAGATTGCTGTGTGCTCTCGGAACATGAAATTAGAATTCTTGAACCGTTATCCTCTAGGTTCATCTTCAAAAATCTGACTAAACACGCTTCTATTTCAAGGTCACAAATGACGCAGCAGAGGAATCCGTGATTGAGCTGGGTTAGAAATAGCAACGAGTTTTAAAAATTTAACAACGGCTGATCGGTTATGTCCAGCAAACGACGATGAGTTGTTAGATTTAATTAGTTCACCTGAACTTGTATGTGTACTTAGACCACCATGTTTGGTACATATGAATTCCCCAAGGTTCAGGTGCTCTACTGACAGCCTACCGTATTATATTTGCGACCAGATGATATTGTGGTAGGCTCCAGAACAAAACCAACAGGAACCCGGTCTGAGTCCAGGCGGTTACGGTGAAATGCGCCGCAATCTCCAGTGTACTGACACCAAATTTGACTGACTGTACTGCGATCGGTCCGCGTATGGTGTTGGTCATGTCCACTGCTGTCAGTTTATTTTGTATGGTGTGGAGTACTGTATGATGGTGATGGTATATATGGACATTAACAGGAACATGGGATCTTTTGGTGGGTGTACTGCCCTTCTTATAGTTCTGTAAAGGTTTCCGTTGTCAAATGTACGTCAAGAATCTTGGGACTGTCGCGATATTGTAACCCAGCGCCTAGTCTTTGTATGTCCAGGAGCTGCCTCCATATTTCCATTGTATTTTATGCAGGGTTGTCTGGCTCGGTGATGCGTGCTCTATATCAAAGTTGTATACTAATTTTACTAAGTTTGTTCTTGTGTACTTGGACCTCTTATGTACATAGTGTCGTAATCTGCTATGGTGTTGGTTTCATTCCAACTGGAACTAACACGACTATATACAACAATCATGTACAGTCATGTCAAACAACGAGTGTCATTTGGAGCAGAACAAGCGGATGACCTGTGAATAACAGGATGCAAAGTTTATACATTCCACTCACACTGGTTTGGAAGTTATCGGTACACGTTCACACTGATCGAACTGGACTCAATTGAAGACGCGGCATGTTTCCTGCAAGACTGATATCAACTCACTAGGTGACCTAGTCAATGTTCTTTGTCTTCATAGTTTGTGTCATATGATTCTCGTGGTTCACACGGCATTTAGTGACTTCCTTGTGTGACAGTTGTAGGTAAAATCCTGTTTCACTGTCATCTCGTCCTTGACTAGGTAATTTATTAATATTGATCGAGTGTAATAAAATGTCCAACGACGTATTTTATGTCGACCTCAGAGTAACCTTGTTAAGCTTTGTGTACAGAGCACCATATTGCTTTTGGGTCTGTAGTTATCATGCTCATTATGGCGACTTCACAGAAATTCCAACCGAATTCGTGCCTCACATAACTGTGATTCACTTTATAAAACAACAAGTAGGTTTCTTCTGTCATCATGAGGTGTACAACACAGTTGTTTAACCTATTGAAATTGTGTCAAACACAAGTGGGAGAATAACACTTCACTTGATCTCCCATTTCGAAGGCGAATGACGGGTTGATTGCTCAGTCAACACAAAAGAAACTATTGTTTATCATCAGCGCAAACACGTGCGCTGCCTTTATCGGACTGAATACAAGTAGGGTTTGATAGCCATTCTTCCAACCTAACATGATGAGCTCCATTAGAAATGCTATCTACCATTGTTTGTCAAATACGTTTGTAAGGTGATTGTCTCTATGGGAAATATTTTCTTCCATATGCAACTGATCGACGATGCTTCAAAAAACAACAATTAAATACCGTCATTTTTAGGGTTGATTGCTATACTCAACATAGTGTGCTTTAGTAGACAGTGCAACTATCATTATCACTGCGAACAATACATTATAACCTGTCACATGAAGTTTGTTCATGCATATGCCGTGAGGGTCATACTGAAAAGAAAAACCGGTCACAGATGACCAGATTCGGTGAGTATAAACAGTGATTAAAAACTCAGATTACTAGTCCAGCGCATTAGTTACCATGACAAACTTATGGCAGTACTCTTTGACCACTAAGCACTTACTTGTGATTCATCATTCAGCATGAGAATACTGATGAGATGCGCCCATCCACATATGACATCTCTGGTACCCCAAGCGAATTTACTCACATATTGGCACATATACCAATGTGAGTTACACGGTGATCTCACGGGAACGTGCATCGTTCATTATGTTCACTTTTCACGCCTACTCGGTGCATTCTGATGCACCGTGCGACAAAATTATGACTCCATCTACTTTAGTATGGCATAGCACAAAGCGTGGATTTTCATAGTTCAGTAGTGGAAGTAGGTACACTTGATAATATCAAAATTCAGGTTAACATTTGTTTTTTCTTACGCATTCAGTGGGTAAAGTGATGTAAATTGGTGTAGCAAAATCACAAACTATCACCAGCAGATTACGTTCATCCACCAAACGCCTAGTTGAAAAAATCATCAGCAGCATTGATGACTGGAATAAAGTAGGAGGAAACATGATGTAAGGCGATGCAAAACCCAATACGCCACGTGCATTCGACATTCACGGACGTCAGCTATGTCTCACGATAGGCTACTGGATAAACCCTGGATCATTCTCCACCGGTGCATCAAGGCTATATACCGCCTGTCTGACGTTTTACGTACAAACAGTCATTGTTCACAGATTGACGAAAGTTAGCAAACCAGGTAAAATGGTGATCCAGTAAAAATTGTTCTTACGTACCCTGCTAGATTTCGACAACACAGCAGTGCGGCTATTTGGATCATTCCAAAATTGTAGGACAAAATCTGTGAAGGGATTTAGACTATGTATCTTTGTGTTCAACACCTCTCCTAAACCTGACATTTTTATGTTCAAGGATTGTACCATGTTTGCCGTCTAAGCGATCATTTGTAACAAGTACAGATTGGACACTACAATCAAACTGAAGAAAAACCTGTACGGCGTTTTAAAGTTAGTTCAGTGTGCGTCAGTTGTTCTCCGATAACGGAACCGCTTATTATCCAACCTCGTACAACTTCCCATAGAGCGTAACAACAGAAACGTAGTACACACCTCATCGCACAAATTCAAGGATCTCTTGTCCATGTGACGAGTTGACCTTACCCTGGTTAGGACAGCATGATTACGGTCAAACTGTGCAACAAACGTTTGTATCCGTTCCTCTCCTTTGTCGTGTGACTTTTCATTTTGTGCATGTCGTTGTCCTCAACCCCCTCCCCCCGCCGCCTAAGTATCAATTGGATCTGCGTGGCATACCGTTTGTCAAATTCCGATGCGTACTACTATCCAAACCTGCTGCATGGCATCCAACTCCTGATGACTATCACTGGTGTGTGTATGCAAGTGGTAGTGTTATTCAACGGTCGTTAACCGACAAGGGCCCTCGTTGATAATTAATGGCGCTTAAACGGTCGAAACAGTTGTTTCTCAGGGTCAGTTTCGTAACAGGTGTCGAAAAGACAGGAGGCTGTACGATTTATCACCTGGCGAATTTCTCTGCATCTTGTCAAGCACGTACTGCAGTGATTTTGTCTATACAGTTACATAGTTATCTTCGTGCATTCATTGAGAAACATAGCAAACCAGACCGTACTGCATCAAAGCACGTAACTGTGCTTGAATGGGGCGTCAATTTACAGCTAGCCTACACAAATGCTGATATGATGAAACAACCCAGACGACGACTTCAAGCACCAGGCGATTGGATAGACTCTGTGACCTCCGTCCCGATGCTGTGTACAATCAGCCGAATGTCAGTCCCCATGGTTGGTGTGCCACTACCCCCGTATGCTAAATCTCATTGTACTAACCAGCTTCAACCTGGGGGCCACACTGACTAATTGGGTAGAACAGAACGGCAGCTGCAAGGTTGAGTAACCAAACGTATTTCAAATTGTATTGAAAGTGGGATAGAACAGGTTCCAACAGGTGGTTTTGCGTAGCCAGTACAACGCAAGCAATTAGCATCCTCGATTACTTGGTGACCTCTGGATATGAGGTCATTACGACTCATGTTTACAAAGTCATCTGCATTACCAATAATTGATGACCGCTTCAGTTCGTTGGGGCCGTGAGTATTTGCAGATCGCAACCACTCCTCTGTCAACTGAAAGACGTGGTCGTTATCCTGAAATTACCGTGGCAACTGAACAAGTTCACTGGTGGTGTGTGCGTTTTTGTGTGTGTGTGGTGTTACACTTTTTTCCTTATCCTTGTTTCACTCCGCTATCTGGCCAGCAGCAAGTAACTGATGTGATACAGCGGAATTCGTCAATCTGGTGATGTTGTGATCCAAGAACGTGGATGGTACAAGGGTTGTTTATTCGAGAAAGATACACATGGGTTAAGCGTTTAAACAAGACCAGAAACAAAACCACTCATTTACACCCGGTATTCGGCCCCAGACCGTCTCGGCTGCAACGGACGCCAATGCTCAGTTCCTGTAAGTAGCAGGGACCATTATGGGAATTCTACACTCTGATGTTCCTTCCTGCATTTTACCTGCGGCTTGTACGATGTCAAAATATATGCTCTGCACCTACTCCTGAATAGCCGCGGTATGAGTAGTATAATACGATTGCTCATCTTCACTGCAATAGTTGGGCTGAGAATAATTTCAGAGTCTGGTAGCTTCAACTGGCGATATCGTCATTAGGTGGCGGTTTATGCATCTTTGTATACACAATCGTGGACATACTAATTACGTAATCTGGCGTCGTTCGGGAGTGTGTTATTTTTCTTGGTTCTTGATTGGTTCGGATGTCTATCTGGTGGATTGAAGATGAACTACTGTGCTCTCTTTGGTATTTGTGATGATACACACTACAGGCGGTATCGTCGAAGTTAGATGAGTAGACGAACGAATGCGCTTTTTCTAGGATAATATACGGTGTTTTGTTAGTTGTCCATTTGAAATGAGAAAAGGACAAAACAAAACTCACATATGTTACTCTCTCAGCAGTTGCTAAATCACGTGTACTCAAGAGAAGTTAGTCACTGTTGTGATCGACATCATATCTGGAAGAGAAGAAATGTTTCTCATCCGTGACATTAACCTCACTTGTCAGTTCGGTGTTAATGAATGAACTTTCTCTTTCTACGGGCAGCCGAAATCTAGAAGGCCTTTCACTATGACTATTCATTCACTGATTGCCAAAAAATTGTCGCACAAATTACCAATACGAGACTTTGTAGTTTGGAATATGGGAACCAGTTTGTCTACAGATATTAGAATATTAATGTCTGCGTGCAACTGCACACAATGGGTAGCAACAGCGGATGAGTAGCAGTGGAACTGGCATAAGAACTTTGACAGTGAAGGTTCTTCCATGCATGAAAAGAGTTCGCCTATCTACTAAAACTTTGGTATTGTTTAACAAGCTGTCACATTAATCCGTACCGGACTGTTTTAATAAACTAATGTCCCATTGACTAGTGGTCATTTGCGAACTCTTTTTTGGTTGCTTCATTCTGAATGACATTTTCTGCTGGAAACATTGGGTATCCGGTTACTTCACATCCAAAATGAGTGAGCACTGTTATTGTACTTTTGTCAATAGTACCGTATAAGCTCTAATCATTTGAAACGCATTTTCTGAGGATTTTAGGATTCGGATGGTGATCCATTAACTCGACCGTCTGAATCAGCGTTATTGGAACTGTCGATTATGCATTACTGAACGGATTACTGTAAATCACCAAAAACGGTTTAATGTAGGTCGCCTTTACCTTCCATGTTGAGTCTGATACTTGGAAGTTACAAAAAATGATAGTAGACCAGGTTCGTTTACGTGAAGTTCGCTATTGTTTGGTTGATCTATAAGTGAGATAAATGCCTCTAATGAAAATGAATTAGTTCAGGTTATAGGAAAGTTGTTCCATGAGTACCAGCCAATTACTACCTTAGACTTGGTGATTTGATCTGTAAGGAATAGGTTCATTCACCTTGCACGGTTGAGTCTAGGTTTTGTTAGAATCCAGGTTTTATCCTAATCTTCTTTTACATACAAATTAGGGTTTACTTTTTTTCTTCACACGACCATACGACATTTAAGCATAATCGTCAACTAATGTTTTATTACTGCAGATGATAATGCGTTCGAAAGAATCAGGATTTTCTTGGCAAAATAAGAAACCTTTTCACCGACATGTAAGCTAAGCTTCAAAAATGCCTTATTGATACTGTTGGGGATGAATGTGAATATCTAGTCGAGTAATCGTTCAAAAATGTCTACCGTAAACCTGTCATACACAGGTCTTGGTAACAGGATGCGAAAGTTACCTAATCACACGTTATAGAAAAGAAGACTCCAAGTAGATGCAGTGACTCAAAAGATGACATAAAACAGCTGCGATTTCGTCATCGATCCAGGACTGGTTGCACAACCATGTAGGTTTTCAGTGTTCTCACCGATTTTGCCCTTTTATCTAAGAGGGTGACTGTCTACCATTGTCACACCTAATGTATAGACGACTTTAGTCTTTTTGTGGAACAAGTTGAACATATCTTATAAAATATCGTTTATCGAAAAGCATCTTCTGTTTTGACTCACTTGGTCGTATCATACGGGTCAGTGGTTGGCCGAAACAAAGAATTTTGTCAATACCTCCGATCCATCTTATCCTATTTCCTAAGTTCGTTCAAAGTGAATCAAAATTCAAATTTTCGCACTCGTTGAGACTATTTCAACTCTTATTCACTTCTTCTGTTTGTGTAGACAAAAGAAAGATGTAGAAACGATAAACTTGCCGTTGCCATGCTTTGACCATTAAAGTGACCATAGCCCAGCGGCTCGCTGCGCAAATTTTATCGCGTCGCGACAAACACTCCATCTGAAATAAACGCTCGAAAAGATAGACGATCTCCACCTACTCACGTAAATGGATGAGTGCGATATGAGTTTATGGAGCCATAAATTATTTGTGACTGATGAATGTAAAAGAAATGTTAGCATATCGCAGCAGGTCTGCTTCTGAAATGATGAACTTATTTGAACAAGATATTATTAAGTCTAATTACTTGTGTGGAATGACGAAACCTATCAGATCGAGTAGCCATATTTACCAGTGGATTGACCGACATTCGGTTTGACCGAGCTTTCCGTACAAAAAAACTCCCTTGCAACCAATGCAACTGTATTATGTTAACCAGCGAGGGCTAGGATGTTTCACCTCACGTAGATGACAATCGGAGCAGAAGATTAATCAATGTGAAGATGCACAGAAAGCCAAAAAACTGCAAAAAAAAATCCCACGTACGTTAATAAAAAATACGCTAGTCAAAAATATAGTTCCGGTTTGATCGAGTGGGTTTTCTTTGAAGCATCTGAAAACAAGGAAGCGGTGTACTAAAGACCCAAAGGTCTTACTGGTGACGAATTACTTTCATCTACTGCTCGGCTATTTGTTTCTGAATTGTAGGCCTCTCGAGGTTGAATGTCTGAGGTTAGAAGTAGTTATTTTTAATCGTAAAATTCTTTCCTTTTTCTCTTTTCCATCTGGGACATTCTCTTCTACTTATGGTTGTATGACAGTTAAGCTTCAGCGTGAACGACCGCTTAACTACTGTCTTCGATAATGATAACGATAGTGTGATTGCGCGGTAAAATCCAGAAGGAACACGGAAGTGGTTCCGTTTACCTCAGACAATAGTCTCAGAACATAATGTAGTAGACTGTTAAACCTGCTGAGAAATGTTTTGATTATTGCTACCTATTAGTTCAGTCACAAACGCAGTGAACACCACCAGAAAATTCTGTAACGTGAGCTGCCACTCATCACAATAGTAATTTGATATAGTCTTGACTAGTGACGTGCACTCAAGCGATAATTTCGGATGTAGCCATATCCTCGTCAGACCTAACTGCTACTTAGATTTTTCATCAAATTTTACACAGCCCCAACAATTTTCTCTAGATCAATGATCTATCAGTTGCCAACCTGTAATCAGTCTACTGATAAAAATTGTGCATGTCATCCCGTATTATTATGACTGAACCGGGTTTCGTCTCACGGCTTCAATATATTGAACAACGGAATCCGAAATGTGACAGGGTATAGCGGTCGGGTCAAATTAGGCCCTGTATGATAAATTCAGTTCTGCTAAAAAGCGACGCATTCTAGTGCAAAATGTAGAAAAACTAGGAGAGTAAACATGAGTCGATGAGCTTCCAATTCGAAATTGCGATTAGTGCAAGCGAATCCACGTCTGGATTAGTAGCGGACCAGTCCTTTACAAAGGTATGAAAACAAATAGTCAGTTCAAAACGCAGTCACTGAGTAGCTTACCATCACCATAGATCATCATCATAGAGAGCATTATATCAGTGGTTCACACTGATGCTTAACTGCCACACAACCACGAACGAAAAAAAAGAAATAAAAAAAAGGGCAGGAAAATTGACCTAACTAATAAAAATAACTACGTCTATATTCAAAAACACAACATCAAGGCGCTTACACCTTGCAAACAAACAACCGAGCTGTAAGTGAAAGTAAGGCGTCATCAGAAAGACAGCTTCTTTACGCCTTTCATTTCCCCGCGTCATTCAGTGCACCCACTTCACAGACAACTCGGCCAAACAACGACAACATTCACGCCACTGAGTTCGGTTAGCCACCATCTCACCTAACGTCTCAAGCCACTAACTCTGCGAGTCGCAAGTTCCTCAGTCCGGAAGACGAATCCGATCTACAGTGCCCAACCCCTTCGTGAACGATTTCACTTGTCTACGCCAGGTCATCATCTATCCATATCGCAACTTAAGCCAGTCGGCCGCTGCGTCGGCAAACAGTGCTCTGTTTGACAAACGATTAGCTGGCATCCTTAGTACATGATCTACTCATATAACTCTATTCAAATGTAGTGACTAAAAAGAACAACTGGTTTGACAATCAATGCCAAACACCCGCTTCCTAATCTCTTCGTTGCGTACTCGTTGGTGTCACCCGATCGGAGCGATTGAACACAGACATCGGTGGCCAGGTACCTAAAGAGGATTCACGTCCTCTACCCTGAGCGGCCAGATTTCGTTACCGTAAAGTAATACAGCCCTCACTGTTGTCTGATATACACGACCCTTAAGCTTCAGATACCTCTCTGTCGCCATAGGTGTCTCAGATTAGCAATCATCGCCCTAGCCTTGAAAATATGCGCCTCTATTTCATTTCTTACACCGCCGCCGCCGCCGCTGATGCAGCTTCCCAGGTACACACATCGATCAGCAACCTCCATGACTTCGTTATATAACTTTGAATCTACGTAATTGCAGCAGTCTTGCAGAAGCACTTTGTATTTTGAAGCTGTAAAGCGCATTCCGAAGTACTTAGCAGAACGCGAAATAGCGTTAAGCATTGTTTGTGCCGCATGAAAGTTGTCAAACAGCAACACCTTGTTGTCAGCACACTCAAGATCAGTCAGTCTCTCACCAGGTTGGAGGTCCACGCCGGCATTACTTGAGTGCCCCATTATTTCATCCAAGACGAAATTGAACAAAAGTGGTGGAAGTGGACAGCCTTCAAGTACACCGCTCCTGGTGCTGAAACTGTTAGATAATTCACCGTAAACCCTAACCGGAGCTTAAGTATGGGAATAAAGTGTCGACAGTATTTTCGCATACTTAGTCGGTACACCTCTGCGTTTCAATGACTCTAAAAGTGTAGATCGATCCGCCGAATCGAATGCACCTTTATAGTCGAGAAATATGGCAATTGTTGGCCGGCGGTATACATGACGCTGCTCCAAAATTTGATGAAGGGCGAAAATGTGGTCTATACATCCCCACCCAGGGTGAAACCCTGCCTGTTCTTCCCTAATGCACCGCTAAGGCAACTTTCTAAGCTGGTTTGGTACTCATGTTTTACCGATGGTAAAGCTAGTTTCTCACCAGCCAACCGTTGCCATTGGTGGTGTCGTTGTCCAAAAAAAAGGAGGAACAAAACAACATACCAACACATGATCTGAATCCAATTATGTGCTCCAATAAGAACGACAGTCTTGAATGCAGCCACGCCACCTATAACTAACAACCACGTGGTATATCTGAGACCAAGCCAAATTCGGAGAGGGCGGGCGCCAAGTATAGCATTGACACCCACGATGCCTGAAACTAGTGCTGTCCAAAAATAGTTCATGCCCAGCGCACAGTTGCAACAATCGCCTGCCATTTTCTGACCGATGTGACGATATCTCAAACCTGCCACCTAAACGAGATTCGACCTCACCAAGGCGATCCACTTGGGCATTCATATCTCCGGCCAGAGTGACTATATCAGAGCCACGTGTCGACCGAAGCATAGCAGCCAGACCCGAGTAAAATGCGTCTTTCACGCCAACGCCACTACAGTCAGTAGGAGCGTAAGCAGACACAATGAATAAATTTCTGAATGTTCTGCGTCTAGAGCTGGTCTTAACGGAACCTGCCAGAAGGACTGCACAAGGTCTACTGTTAACATGAGTCCAATCTACCAATGCGGCTGCAGCCGTCGTGCTGAGGGCTATACCTACTCCAGCCTGACATATAACGACGGCTGTGGAGTCATCCGTAGTGTATAACCAGTATCGGGTAGAAAATGCGAGTGCTGTTTAACGAGTCTAACGTTCGTGTGAGAAGGGCCTTTTGAACTATCTGTTTTGCAGTGCGAGCGTTATACGCATTTATATTAACTTGCATTCATGGTCTAACCAAGGGACGAGGCCTGAAGCTGAATGGCAAGAGACGGAATATACCGCCTCAGTGTTACTCCGGTTAGCTACATCCGTTGTGGGGTCTGTAGAACAATTATCAGAAATGGAGGTCGGGAGAGGCCTGAGAACCAAATTGGATAGGGCAGTGAGGGAGGGTTCAGCAGTAGCATGTTTTTGCCTATCCACCTTGCTGTATGCGAACCGGTTTACCATCATCATCACAGTCATAAGCCTGACCAAAAGGCACTGTGGCTCGGGCCGCCGCT
>LUCH01003989.1:21544-52562 GCA_013368495.1 Paragonimus heterotremus
GACCAGATGACATACAAAGTACGTGACCCAACCATCGCAAGCTGTGTACCGTGATCAGTTGACCAATTGATCAAGAATCCCAAGCGTTCCGGAATACGCGCCGGCGAACTGCTGCATTGTTCACGTGATCAGTTCACTTAATATGGGCCAATTGGCGGAGACAACGATGGTCAAACACAGCAAGCCCGGTTTGTACTGCGAGACGGCCGATGCAGTATGGAATTACTTGTGTTGTGATTATTCATGGTTGTGTGTGGGTTGAGATACTACCAGGGCGCCCAGACAGGAGAACGATTAGGGTTCTCAACCAAAGCCTTTGGCTCAAAAGCGTATACCGCAAGACAGTGGGTGGGTGGCAGTGTACCAGAACTGGTACGTTTCCCGGGAAAAGATGTCAACCTTCTTCTAACCCCCAACCTGGAGGACCAGGAGACTGGTTTGTCAGACCTCTACCTTTTGGCCTGCCTAGTATGAGTGACTCTATCGGTGCGGTGGCTACACCGTCCAGTTTAGCCCAATAAGTCATCGAGATGTGCAAGCTGTCACACCACGTCGAGGTCCAGTCTCGTTGTGACAGGCAATCCCGATTTTGACGAGACGCGCGCACCAGAACAGTACTGACCATTAGACACGAGTTGTTTGAATGACAATCTTATTGATTTTTTGATTTATTTTGAATGGTGTCGCACAAAGAACACTTAGCATAAAAACCCACACTGAATGGAACTCCAACGATTCAGCGTCTCATGAAAGCGAACGAATACTCAGCTTTTCGGAGAATACAAATGCACACTCGCATAACTCGTTACCTGATCCGCATAATTCAGAAGCGTCCAATTTGCAGACCATATTCTCCGTGTGTACTCTCAATCTCTGGGTTATTTGTATTACTCTATCTATGGTTTATAGTCGGTGGACGTTTCTACTCCTATCTCGAACCGAGCAACGTAGTGGACTACAGTTCACTTACCAGTGCCATTTTCCAACAGCGGTGGAAAGCCTTGAGTGAACTGAATGGTGCAATGTTCAAAAGTCACGGGCCCATTCTGCAAACTGATTGCACGGCACCCTCCATCTCAGATAGAGGTCTATTCCCACTCCCATTTCGAGCATATCACGTTGTAGGAACACAAATGTTTGCTTTCCCAGCTCAGATGGATTTATTGAGCAGAATTTGTCTTTTCCGTAAAGGTCAATCTATTCGAAATGGATCAGTAAGGGACCGTGATTTCCCACTGATACATAATCAGTCTGAACGGTGCTCAGCTAGTCAAACTCCTGTTGTGGATCTTTTATTGCTCATCCGCTCAGCACACATTCAGTGGAACCGAAGGGATGTGATCCGCAAACTATGGGCCAACAAGACTTGTTGGACAGAGATGCTGGTGCAGCATGTGTTTCTTTTGGGCACCACTCCAAACCGACATCAAATGGATCGAATTGCCAGAGAAGCTAAACGTCACAAAGATGTGATACAACAAGATTTCCTTGATTCCTACCGCAATATCACTTATAAGTTTCTGTTGGGTCTGCAGTGGGCCATTGCCTTCTGTCCTCAAGCCAAATGGCTCCTATTTATCGATGACGACTTTTTTGTGCATCCCAAGTTGTTGAGCGCCTTTCTAGGCAGCTTACATCCCAATTTCCGATATCATTTAACACTGGGAAGTCAGCATACGAATTCCGAGGTGATTCGAGATATTTCAAAGTGGGGGATCAGCAAGACTTTATACGCCCCCGATAAGTACCCAAACTTCGTGTCCGGTGGTTCCCACCTCCTTGGATCG
This sequence comes from Paragonimus heterotremus, assembly GCA_013368495.1. Lineage (NCBI taxonomy): Eukaryota > Metazoa > Platyhelminthes > Trematoda > Plagiorchiida > Troglotrematidae > Paragonimus > Paragonimus heterotremus. Next base: position 23,332 of record LUCH01003989.1, read on the forward strand.
GAGCTGGCACTGGAGTTGTACATCGGATCACGATTTACAGACTACTTTCCTCTAGATGATGTATTTACAGGAATACTACTCAACAAACTTTTACGAACCACATTACATTCGAATAACATAATCATTACATTCCCCAAGGCCAGATACAAACTGCAAACACACAGAATTATGACCCTACACGGAGTACCCCGACCATCACAACAGCGATTATTGTGGTGGCGTTTTGGTATGAATCAAGCATGTGAAATTAGCAGTCGGCCTACTGTCTAACAGCTGAGAGTTTAAGTATGTACACGTTTATATTGATTACTAACCAGTAACAATTCATACATAATCTGTCACAAGACGAACGCACTGGCTTCCCGAGTTGTATGCATGCGAGTACTTATTTCTAAGCGATGCGCAAAAACATGTCCACGCTTCGGTCCTGCACTGCTTATACGGGCCCAACCTGGTCAGATAACCGATCAGACAGGCGTTTGGGCCCGATGATTAGACTTGTGATGTCGTTCGCGAATTGAGCTAGTGCAAGACGTCAGCACCTCAACTTAGAATTTTGCTGGCAATGTGGACACATGCACAAGTTTCCGGGCGTTGAGCACGCACATCGTAATACGACGACAACGCTTTAACTGGTCTCACTGATGTGTGGTGAATCGTGATAGACTAATGACCAAACTATAACGGCTGTTTTAACAGTCTTGTGAGGCATGAACACAATGGTTAAACAGGATAGGTTATGATGTGATCAAATGGCATCACTCGTTCAGGATGACCAGTCAACCGTCGCAATCAAGTGATCGGAGAGGAAACCAAAGCAACCAAGACGCAATTAATCGGTCGGAGGTTACTGTTCACTGAGGGTTACCGGTACATCCGAAGCAAACGCTACAACGGCCCGACGGCCTTGAGCGTGACATGAGTCCGTGGCGCAAGTAATTAGCCTAAGCAATGACTCCCCGGAATGAACACGAAAAAGGGCAGTAATAAAGCAAAGGATGGTTTATGCACGAACCTATCGGATGCGCCTAATCTGTTTCTACGGTGAACCTAATGATTATTTTATGGCGATCAGGTATGACAATAATGGTGAAGAATAAGGTCCGATACATAAGGTTAGACTGATTTTGTCTGGTTGGTCTGCCTCTCATAAGCTTGGTTCCGTTCGCGTGATAAGCTTGTTCTTATCGCGTCATCTGAAAGCCTATTTCCAACAATAATCACCAGATGGATGCTATCTAAGGGGGCGGGTGTTAATCACGCCATTGATATGTCCCTGCTGCTGAGACGTTAATGTCCAAATCTGCTTTCAGAAAAAGTCGTTTTGCTGGTTGAGTTCTGTCACAATAACAACGATTATGACCGATTAGTAAATAATAGAGTTCTGTCACTCGTAGACTTTTTATCTCATCGTTGATCTATACATCCTACTTTATAGTTTCCTGACCTACAATAAGTATTTGATAAAATGCACAAATATCTGTTAGACCAAATATTGTGGGCATTAACTTTCTTTGCTGTTCTATCCAACTTCCTAGATTGAATGAGACCCATCTCACAAAATCGGTTGCACATAATAGAAGATAAGATGCCTAATCTTTGTAAATATTTGATCATATTAAAGTGAGTGAGAACCTAGCAGACTCGTATCAAAATAATCTCACAGCAGCGACCATCATCACTAAATCACTGAGGTTAGGTGATGACGAAGTCTCCATTCCAACAGATAAGTGTATTCTTGTGGTAACCCATCGAGCGGTCTCTAAAAACGCTGTCAGCAATCGCGAGTTTCTATCCATGCTTGTTGTAGGACCGATAGCAACTGAGTGTCCCGGTTTCTTCCGTACGCAACAGATGCTTGCATCTTTTTTTAAACATATTCATTCAACATTTCAACCCTCAAGGCAATTCTAACTGAAACATATGCACCGTTGATGACAACACCGTAAGGCCACCGAAGAGACAGGAGTTCATTTCTCTTGCCCTAGTTATACTCGTTGATCTCAGATCATATTGGAATGAAGTAATGTGGTTTCCAAACCCTGTTGGAAATATACGGTTTGTTCCATAACCTGTTCGTGTTTTCTTGACTATAGATTTGTCCGGACAATAGTTTAATTATTCATGAGGAAAAGCACTATACAACTTTTGTGAACAAAGATAACAAACATTTCTTTTGGTCAACACAACCTATGGTTCCAGATTTCCTGATGAATGCTCTCAGATATCTCTGCCACATAATGAGAAAACCAACTTATCGTTTAGCATTCCATGTACTAGTAGCTTAATCATTAGCTCACTGGTGGAAAATACGAGTTGGCCAATCGACAACGGTAAATTAAAACAGTTCATCCTGTGGACTGGGATCCTCGCGATTCACCTGGCAACTGAGAGGAAACGGCAAGCAGGATTGTGACGTGAATATAGATGTCGGGTTGTCTGTGAAGCAGTGACAGTCAAAGCAGAATGACAATAAAACATGATGTCGTTTTTGTCGTCTAAACGGTGCAATCATCCTCATAACCACAGTCGGAGTTCAAAAAAAAAAGATCTCAGAAAAAAGTTCTTTCCATTCCATTTGAAAGTAGGGATTACGGTTCTTATCACAGGTACACAGCAGCATCAGCGTCTATCCCTGGTGCACTACTATCAATGATGATTCGTCATCGTTTGTGGCTGGGTAATTTGTGCTATACGACAAACAGTGGACCACTATCATTGTTACATGGTTCAACCATCAGTTTCGGGGTTCTGATGAATGAACATGTTTGATCTCCACGACCAAGATTAGCTTCTTGATCTAGTGGCACTAACCGAGGCGTGCGACTGAATGAACGTATCAACTATGAAAGTTTTTTATGCGTTTTGCGACAGTAAACGAAAACTGCGATGCCAGTAAACATGACTATGATGTCCAAGAGGAACAGCTCGCGATAGAGAAACCTTTCTACAAGTCATCAAGAATTAAACGAAATCAGCGAATATAAAAACAGTTATTAGAATCAATGATGGGGGAATGACTGTATGCGCGGAATTCTTATGCGAACGGTTCAGACAAACAAGACTAACATACATATATCTCATCAGCAAAACGCAATTGTCACACCAGAGAAGTATCTATTCGGTTAACGTATGTCATCGGGACGTAGACTGCTATGAACAAAAACGCTTCATGCCCGGAATTTTTCCTCAGTAAAAGCCAACACTGTAAAATGACTTATAAAAGTTCTTTTTCAGCCCCATCCTAGAAAAGGAAACTGCTATCATGTGATAAACTGAGCTACCGATCGATGAGCATGGTTCTCGATGTCATCTGTGTCCGATACTGCAACTTGTATAGAATAGCATAGAAAGGTTGAACGACTGTGGTTTGAATACTAAAAAAAAGTAAACTTCACATAACTAGACTGAAACATTTAACGTAAGGGCTCCTACTCGTTGGAAATAGCAAGATTTCAAAATGAGAGGAGAACAGATGATGCAGAACAGCACCTCCACTATGTTCAATATCTGGCTTGATCAGGTGCATTTAATTCAGAGACAGCTCAGTCAAACAAAACTAACATTCACAGCCGAATGCAATTCCGTCTGTCAGACTCTCTAAATCAATAAGGTTATAGTGTTAGAGACGAACACGATCAACAGTAAGTAACCTACGAATAACTAACTTCAGTTACTTACAGAGAGATTTAGAATGTACACTCCGAACCTTGCATTGATCAATTGCGGCATCTGCAGGGACTATGCAATATGGCAGACGATCGGTACTGTTAGCGTGTAGCCCAAGCGATTCAATCTACGAGACCTGAAAGATTGGGCTATTGAACTCTGTCGAATCTCACCATTGAATATTCCAGTTCTATTGCTATCGTTACTTACTCGCTGATGCGTGTGATTGAAAGATGACAACCAATTTTGTTTCCTCAGAAAACATGTTTTGAAAAATTCCAACTTGGATCTGTGAGCTGCTCGATGGCCATTATGCAGATCAGAAAGCTTACAGTGATGAATAGGAGGTGCCCGTTTCTACAGGCTTGCCTAACTGTCACTACTGGAATCAAAACACCTGTGACTTAATCCCAGAAGCACCAATCTGCCGCATCGAAATCATGTATGTGGTTCCCAGGAAAGTCTCTGTCCAAAATTCACAGATCCAACAGGAAACACCGGTAACGAGTGTACACGATCGATTGTTGAAGTTGATCGTAACATTCATTCAGAACTATTCAGCACGATACGTAATCATAAGGTGACTCATACACACGCGATCGGATTCTGCGATGCCTGAACAATCTAATCTGAGTTTAGATGCGTTTTGTGGAGTTGCGGTGATAGGAAAAACGATCGGTTTTGATAAATCGTTAGTCTATGACGTGTAGGGAAGTTTGGAAATTGCAAGAGAAACGTTAAATGTTGACAAGAAAATTGCACTCTCGTGAATAACAGGTGGAAATGGTCGACTCAAAGAAGAAAGCTGGTTCCCCTGAGGACAATAAAATGCAAACTCTCTATCTCAGATCATATACGAGGTGAGCTTAGTAAGTTTTCGGCATCCGTAACTGCACTGTGACGACACAAAAGGTGATCGAACATTTACGTTCTCAGTCTACGTTCGGTAAATTTAGGGGGAGCCTGGACCTATAAAAATCTGTCTTTTTTCATTCAACTAAAAACCGATCGATTAGGTTTTTCCCCACAAACGTCAAGACGAAAGAAGGTAGCCCAAAACGTAGGATAAAATCATATTGTTTAATACTCAGGAAATCATAACGGGTAGATCATAGAGAATCAACCGGATTTTTATTGGATTTCCGAAAACCCTGAACAAATCCGGTGGGTCTTCATTTAACTTTCCAACGCCTTGTAGGCTTTCTCCAACGTGTCATTTTCCTGTGTGAACAAAAGAGAGAAATACTGTCAAAATCACACCAAACCGCAACAAACAAATGGATGAACTCCATGAGAACGCGAGGCACAAATGCCAGATACAAACAAGAACGATGCACATGGTCGGAAGTCTTACTGCTGTTGGGATTCGGCGACAACCGAACACACTTGTTTGATGTGTATCTCGCAAATCCAACGCATGTCGCACGACTCGTATCAACTGGCCTCTGTCCGTTAGATTAGCGAGCTAGTAGCCTTGAAGGGTAATCTAATTGAAAAGAGCTTAATTATATAAGAACAGTGAAGTTTCAGTTACACATTATTGTCCACTGACTTTAAATAGGTTAAAAGGTATGAAAACAAATTATTGAAACCGTCGAAATATTGTACAGTTAGTCGCTTCCCAAATTATTTAGTAACCTCATTATGACATAGAGGTAGAGAAGAACTGAATTATCCACGCGTTCGACTAAACGATGGATAACACAGCAAACAAGTTTGGCGAACGGTAGAACACTGAATAAATGTGATACGGCATAAGCTGGAAGAAACTTGAAGCCCTCACGAAAGGCTGGTTGATTTAAACTGATTACCGATAAACATTCGGCCGTTGCTTTCGATTTCACCTTGAACCGAGTGAAATGATTGGGTGGTCACAGTAGATTCGTTCTCAAGTGCTTCCATCTCATTGGTCGTCTGCCTGTGCAGCAGTCTGCGCGAACGTGAGGATGAAGCAGATGGCATGACAGAGTCAGGCGGGTGTGTTCAATGGGAAGATACTGAGAAACGGTGAGCATAGACAGACACGATGAAGTAATCGAGATGTCAGTCCATTATCTGATTGGCTGAACTTGGGAGATCAAAGTCAAACGGGAGTCTTGTAGTTGACATGCTCAATTTCAATCTTAGCTGGACGGCTCACACAGAGAACGAAAGAACAGACGTATCTTTAATGAAACGCACGAGCGTATCATTCATATTTACCAGCAGTATAGGTTTGGCGTACGATGACGACAGTGAACGGTGTGAACGCTCGAAGGGTCTACTACATAAGGCTATGTGCTGATGCTACCGCTTGTACGCCGAAAGCTCATGGCGGGTGGAGGAAATTCACCCTCAGTGGTGAATGGATTGATAAACTGATAAACTGTTGGAGTGGGGAGGTGAAAATCTAACGGTGATTTTGGAGCAACTGCGACTGCTAATAAAAGTGTACTTCGAAAGGGACTTGTCCACCAAAACTATCCACAAATATTTGAATGGATGATGACAGTTTACGGTAACGCCCTCTGTCACGTGGCTTTGTAGTAAGTATGCCGGTAAACTGCATATGAGGGTAGACGGTTGTTAAGACTTGCACCATGCTCACTCATGCCCACACTCACTGAAGGTGTTTGATACATCGCGAAAACCAAGCTGACCCAGCGTCTATGAACGCAGTTAGCTGTTCTGAGACTAGGTATGCTGTATGCAGGTGGTTGGTCGTAACAGTATAAGAACATGAACTGAGACAAGAAAGTGTTCGACGCACGGCACAACGGTTCCTTTTAGAGTAATCACAATTTGGCTGGTTTCCTTGACGTGTCTGTCTTCAAATATGGATCGCGCATAGTGGAACTGTCCTGGTAGTAAAACTCAGCATTCAGTCTTTGTGTGGATAGAAGCTTCTCCAATGTTCCCACAATGTGTTACGCAGGATAGACTGGTTAGGTGGTAACCGCGTTGTACTAAAGTTATAGTTACGTTAAAGCAGGCTTGTCGTTTATTACATTGGCCACGGACGGACACAATGTGCTAGCGCTTTGTTTTATTTCCAATGACTAGTGCTTCTCTCCAGGCTGAAATCATGAAAATCAACAAAGTTGTTGGGCAATATTTCAATATCTATAGACCATTGAATAAAGGATTGCGATAACCCACTCCGTTAAATCTAACCACCACAAACAGCACGGTTGATTGAGTAAAGTCAAAATCGAACAACGACCAACCAAACAGAACACCAGACAAAGGCTTCTTGTCGTACAGTCTGTTTCAAGCTACTGATGAACTGGTCACTGCTGGGTTGTCAGAACAGTTGCGAGAGCATTTGGATCGTATTTGCAACAGTTGTTATCTGGGTTATCGATATGAACAAAAGGTAGATTAGAATTCGAAGACTAACACATGTGAACAAAGCAAACATGCAACAACTCACCTTAAAGAAGCAAAACCGGAGGTAGTTCGAACCCAAATGTTTGTTCTCATCCGAGTAGAATACGCTCATTGGGATCGTTGCAACACCCTGCAAACAAGACATGAAATAAATGCAGTTAGGGAACACACAGGCAGTGGAAATCAGGACTTATGGACAGCCGCATTCACACAATGAAATTGTAAGAAGAGAGCACCAACGGTCAATTAAAAATGAGGGTCCACGAGTAATTACAAAGTTTTCGATAATTCTTTCTGAAGTCAATAATATTACATAGGTTTTATCAAGACGTCATAAGACAAAGCGCAAAAAGCAAGAAGTGACTGTTCAGGATTGATAATAAAGGCCAACAGTAGACTAAGCATACACTAATTGGTTAGGCCTAGACCGGACGTTGGATGGATGTTACGTCACACGGTCAGGGTTGAATGCTCGTGTGTGGTTAGACATTTACAGCTCGGTTGTTTGTTTGCAAGGTGTAGGCGCCTTGACAGTGTATGTTTAAATATAGACGTAGCTATTTTTCAACATTTAAGTTCTCTTCCCCTTCGTTTTTCTTCTCTTTTTCTACCTAGGCTTTCTTTCCTTCGTGATTGTGTGGCAGTTAGGCATCAATGTGATCCACTGACGTTTTGCTCTCTGATGATGATGAGGTTGATGGTAAGACTGAATGTGATTGATCTGAGGTGTCTACAGTGTTGCCAACAAAACCAAAAACAGTCTGTCACCGCATTCCGGCGACCGCCGAATCGACTGCTATTAGATTACGCAACCCTAACCTGTGCTCCCAAAAGGAATTTGTTCAGTCCATGCAACTTCCGTCACCTTTTGCGCTTTGTCTTATGACGTCTTGATGAAACCTATGTAGCAGAATTACAACGTCATAACTCATAAAGCACTTTATCATATTCCTGCATACTGCAATCTGACTGGTTTAATTGGCAGCGAATCAAAGACAACCTATAGTTTATGGCAAATGGAGCAGAGCATTTAACGAGGATTTAAACTGAAATAAGCCATGTGTAAATTATACACCACTTATGTGTGATAACAGATTTCACGATCAGAGAGACATTTCAATCAGCTCCCCGTGAATAAAAGTAGTACACTTAAAGTCAGTTTTGGTACAGCTCACCAGCAGGACATATCTTCGTTGTGATCGGAGATTTAAACTCCGGTTCAAATACTCACCAGTCAACTGTCTTGACCGCTGACTTAATGACCTCAAACTAGGCCAGACAGAAGAATCATATCCGAAGGCTCAACCATATTCATCTGTGAATACTGCTCAGGTTGCACGGTCATTTCAAGAGAAGACACAGCAACGGTGCTGTTAACATACATTTGGAACGAAATGACCACATAACAGAGAGAACGTACTCCAACATATGAGGAGGAAAAGTCATTGTGCAAGAGGAAGATGTGGGAGGAAAAAAAATATATCGATTCACACAGTGATTGACAACACGAGCGCCACTGACTGTTACTCTTCGCTATATGAAATAGTGTCTTCAACCAAGGGTGTACATTGTCCATCGGACCTCAGCTCAGAAGCCGGAAACGCCCCTTTGAAACAAGCTTCATTGTGAGTGCATTCACACCCCGAAGTCAGGTCATGCGTTGGTCAACAGGCTACCTCTTCTAGTCCAACTCACCACTCACAAACAAGGTACAGTGTGGATGGTGGTGAATTCACTACTGTAAAAAGTGGTCAAGCCAACGAAACCTGTAAAACGATACCGTTATGGTAAGGAGTTTTTAGAGTCTCGAAGACATGTCGGTGTGTAGCACGTGACCGAAACTAGTTAGCGCGCACGGATTGAATTTGAAGTGGTACTTATCACATGGTTGCTTTGCTCATCTTTCAGACCGCTGCGTCAACGTTGTGCATGAGGGCTCTGAGTCAACGGACAGTCAGACGAGCAAGGAGGACAGTTGCATTCAAACGTCATTCTGGTATACCCTTGTAACTTTATCCTTTTTGGTTAGTCTAGTATCGCTGCGTGTTGTGTAACACATCCGTGGGTACAATTTCTGTCTGCTCTCCTGATTATACGTTACAAGTTAGAAGTGCCCGAATAAGAAGAGAAATGGTGTGACAAGAAAAGAAATGCCAGAAAAAGGTATCGAGATTGAAGGGAAAAAAGCTTCAGAACAAAAATAGGCGTAAACATGGCCGGAGGGTCCGCAAGCACCTTAGGTCCCCTGACAACATGAGCACTAGCCGGCTTGTAGAGGGTTTAGAGTATCGGCGACAGTGCTCAACGAAAAGGGGAGTTGTGTAACGTGTGGTCGAAACCAGCGAGCAGGCGCGGGTTGACTTTGAATTGTGACAGGGCGTGCTGCTGTGTTGTCGACGCCGTTTTGGTTTTCGCTTGTGTAAATCGTGTGCATGGCTTACTGGGTCTGTAGTTCATGCTTGTTTGTGCTGTTTCCTTTTACAGGACTGTGGTTACAACCCTTACTTCGAAGAAACGCTGTCTTCGGGTGTCTCCACATTGCCCCACAGTTGGTCTGCAAGTATAACGGACAATCAGAGTAAAGACGGCCGGCTTGTGTAACGAGAATGGGCGATCGTAGTATAATACGATCGCCACTGCTATTCAGCAGTAGGTCCGGAGCACACATTTTGACATCGAAGGAACCGCATGGACAATGTAAGAAAAAACGTCGGAGTGCAGTATCGCCCAAACTGGTCCTTGCTAGGTAAAGGAAGTGAGCATTGGCGTCTGTGGCAGCGGAGATGGTCTGGGGCCTAATACCTGATGCAAATGAATCGTTTTGTTTGTGGTTCTGTTTAAACGCTTAAATCATGTGTTGCTATCTCGAATAAACAACCCTTGTGCCATCCGCGTTCTTGGCTCACAGCAATAGTATGTTACAGAAGAACCTATTATTGTGGACAAGGTATGCCCGTTACGCACGGCTAATGCTCCGGAGACCACTAAATGGAAACAAACACTTTGTGAACACCCTCCGAGCGAGTGGACCAGGTTTCGAGGGGGTATATAAGGCCGCTTTAATAATGACACTGTACACACGGCCTTTCACAGAAAGACTGTGATCACGTCGGTGTCACAAACAGTGTAATTTTGCAAACGCCATCAAAGTTGCAGCTCCACGATGTGTGACCTCACAGAACATCCCACCAGCGCTGATGCAACTCCCACGGTACATGAATTTCTCGATTACCTCCAAAGACTCAACGACAAGACAAGGAGCACCTGCTCCCAGCACCTAGAAGGTACGAAGACCATGCCAAACTTGCGGACTAAAACTCCTAGTCTGTCTAGGATATTCTGGGCTCCTGGTGAACCCTCTTAGATTAGAACAATGTCACCTGCATACTTCAAGTCTCCAGGTTGAGGTCGAGTGCCTGGAAGCAGTTCCACACCATCATACTCGCAGTCTGTCAAGGCACACTGCGGAATCTGACCGCCACAAAGTTGAGGAGAAAAGAGGAGGCTGAACAACCCCACTGGACAACTCCACTTGAGATACTAAAAGCCGGCGATACGCTGCAGCGAGCCTTAACCCGGCCCGAGATCTGATGGAAATTGCTCTCAGTATGTCGATAAACCATTCGGACACACACAGACAGTTCCAAAGTGCGGCTCTGTCAGTTAAATCGAAGGTCACTCTGAAGTGCAAAAGATCAATAGTTGTTGGCTTTCTATATGAATGGCGGAGTTCCAGCAAGTGGTGGACTGTGAAGATGTGACTCAGTGCAGCCACGGACAAGGTAAAATCAGCTTGATATCCGTGCATACGCAGTTTGCGCGCCTAGCTTAGTGTACGAAGTACGTTAGTTGCAAGCAACTTCGACTCAATAGGAATCAGGCTAATCCCTTTGCGATCTGCACACGAAGTGTATGAATCCTTTTTGAAGATGGGTATGATGCTAGCCAAACACTAAACATCTGGAACAGCTTTCGTAACTCAGGGTTTGTGACGGAGAGCCGTAAGCACTTTCACTAAGTTTGGGCTTCATTTAGAAAAGAGAGTGAAGGAAGTTCGTTTGAGTCGGGTGTCTTTTGAAGTGAGTTAACGACCTATCACACTCTTCACGATGGCAACAAATCAGCTGGGAATGTAATCATCACAAGGCTACTAAAAAGTAACCGAACGTAGACGAACAGTCCTTCTCCAGCGATTGTTATGACCAATGATCGTGAGTAACACCACTATAGTTTGAACGGTTGTCATCACTAGGTCATCATAAGCATTGATCATCGTCGATCGGTTACAGTGAGACAAACAACGCGAGCATACGGATTGGATGCTCACATATCCGGAAAATTCGGCATATTTTGTACAACCTAACGTAGTCAGTGCGTGACATATAAGATCAACTCAACTCAACGTGCTAGGCAGGATTCGTAGCTACGAATATGAAATATGTATCCGTTGACAAATCCGATAGTGATATGTGATTGGTTGAAAAGTTGTTCATTCTATGCACTTCGCTATAACGAACACAAATCGGTGCGGAAGGAATAACCTGTTCATTATATGATACATTCGTAATAACAGTGTTCGGTATACTAAACATAAAGCCCTATTTCCATAATCACATATTTCTTTCGTTATGACGACCTTTTCGTTAGAATGTTGTGTCCTATTAAGACACTCTGCTTAATTTGGACAGCTTTGTAAGTATGCCAACACTATCTTGCCTAGATCAGACTCACTGTTAGTACTGTCACCATTTTCATGCGGAAAAAAATGAACACATTTTCAGTACATAGCTTCACTTGTTCATGAGTGCAACTATCATGTCTTTATTTCAGCTAAGAAAGGTCGCCTGTTTGTTCTCATATCAAAGCTTCCGACACAGAAGCTTTGAACGAAATTAGAAGGACGTTGAAATTTAACAGGTCAATGAGAGAAAGCGGAGCTGAAAATTAGAGGAGAGAAATGGCCTGAGCATAAGATGGAGCAGGAACTGACATGTTACGATCAGGTGACGACTTTTGCCTACATCAAGAGATGTTTAACACTATCGAATATGCAAGGCCAAATGAGAAGTGAATATTGAAGAACATTTTACATACATAACATAACTCAGTCACACATAAATCCACAATCCAAAATTACCCTAACACTGTAATATTGGTATAAGTTTTGTGAACCAATCAGAACCAAATGAGACAGCTTCAAAGCTGGCAGTTATACAAGCAATTTGAAGAAATCTGATGAACCGATACGAGTGTTTGAGAGAACAGCTCGCCCAATGTCCTCATGAACCGAAATGGTGACTGAAAAATTCACTACCAAGGCATCTTGCGTCATATAGGGAAGTATACGTTCAACACAAGCAACTTCGTTAAGCTGTCAGAGCAAAAATAGTAAACACTTTCCATGTAGGCGGTGGGAGCCCGAACTCATGGTTGCAAGTTGCTATCGGTCAACTGTGATCATCCCAACTGACTTAATATCTGTGTATTCAACGGCGGTAGAATACTGATTGTCACGATTCTCTACAAAGCTTTCACATAAGCAAATTCATATCCACATATTGAGTGAAATGCTTTTTTTATTATAGTAAACCTTACATGAGTCAGACGTCCGAATATAAGAGCAATCAAGGGGAAGTTGGCGAGAAAATAATACGGTTGAGTCTCACATACACATCAAAGGATCGCCAAGTTGTGATCGAGTGTGGGTGATGTTCAGTCCGTATTACGAGTTGTTTACCCGCAAACCTCGAAGGAATTTTGACCGATTACAGATTGAACATCATCAAAAGCTGATCGCAGATTTTGCATTTATCACAAGTGCATATTGTTGTCTGGAGCAGCTTCTGTAATTGCTCTCGAAACGATCGGGTCGCGTGAAGAGTACGCATAAACGAGTGGTAATTCAATCGCGCCTAAGTTGAGATCAGTTGTGCGAAGGCCAGCACACCCATTCGACACGCTTGTGAACAGAAGTCCAACACATGGGCGTAGCAAAGATATACCGCGCTGGCAAGCTCCAACAATAACCAAGATCGAATTCAGTGCTTCTCTTTGTAAGGGGCAGGTCGAAAGGTCAATCTGAATGCGAGAACTATGATGGAATGGGAGCGATGTTCAAGTTACTGCTCGTTGGCATTCACAACAGCCAAAGTGAAAAGTCAGTTTTCAGTCACCAGATGACCTGGCACTTGCCACTCGACATATCGGGCCACGGAGGAGGGTCTGATATTGTCCTCAACCTTAAAGACCTCAGGTTCAAAAATCCACATATTTGACACAGAATCATTTCGAACCGATGTTATGAAGATGAAAAAATCAACCACAAACTTGTGCATACGCAACGGATTTTCATGAGTACACTAGTGTCACTAGATTGCGGCTTCCGTCGAAATACATATCTCAGAAAATCATGGAGAACCTGGAAATCGCACATATATGAATTCGATATTTTCCTCAATGAGCCAGTGAAGTTAACCCAAACACAGCAAATTTCTATAAGGCCTGCTGACTTTAAACAGTTGACTCCGCTATGAGGATAAGTTACAGAAGCTTTCAACGCTTCTATCACTGATAAAATTTCAAGTGCACTGGCACCAGTTTCAGCGTTTCTGACGTTTTTAACCAGCCACCTGACAAGTTATCAATAAGTTCGGCGAACATAAGTCTGAAAATTCTTGACTGCCGTTTGACAGCCAAAACTGAACAAACGTTTCTGAACATTTTCAAAGTTATGCTAAGGAAAATGGAATGAGACATTCGTGCCACATCTTTGTACACATTACAAACCTTGCAGAAGTTTAACAATTTTTCTAATTTTTCCAAAACCTGAAAATTACACTTCACTTTTCCTCAACTTTCTCAAGCTATACGAAACGTGAAGAATGCATTTGGATGAACAGAACAAAATTAAGGAACTTCGGGATCATGCTGGAAAGTGAAACCCATCATCAACAATTAATTGTTTACAAAGTCAACTATGATATTACAAAACGATCAGCAATTGAGAAGATAAACGATCAAAACCGATCAGTGAGCAAAACGATAAGTGTTCCATCAAATAAAATATGATATCGCATTGCCTAACTGACCGAACGAAGTAACCTACTCACTTTTCGTTGAATTAACCAATTGTTGAATTTGACGTCATAAGATACAGACGGATCCGTTTCTAGTTCGTCCAGGGGAATGCCTTGTTGAATGAAAATTGAACACAACAAAAAGCGCTTTGTGAGAATACTGAATTCATCAAGTGATGAAGGCAACGTCAGACGTTGGTGGCATAGTGCTTCTGTCGCTGGTTCGAATCCAGCCGAAGCCCTGACTTTTCACAGTTGCGTCTCATCTAAAATCATAAATCTGCCAAACTACTTAGTAATACAATTTTTATGCTCAACAGTGACGTTGGTGGATTCCAGCGTGAACTGTCCTTGCCGGGGCAGTCGGTCTTCTGAATCATTTGGTGGATTCCATATGAGACAGTGAGACGGGTGGATAATCGAGTCCAAATGTGAAATTTCCGAGCTCCTGGTGTGACTTCGTAGTTCAGCTGGTAGGTCGCTTGAAGTGTCGAGGCATGGTGTTTCTGTCGCTGGTTCGAATCCAGCCGATGCCTTGACTTTTCACAAGTACTAATTATTAGCTACACCAGGTTAAAATTTGACACCCAATTAAAAACGGTACGTCTTGAAAGTGTGATACCATCTTCCAACTTCCGTCTTTATGTGACCATTTGCGTCCAATAAATCCGCCAAACTACTTTCTAGTAATATAATTAGCACTTGGGTTAAAATCTTCAGACACGTCCACCATCCGTATATCGTTCTGCAAAATGCGCTTCCCCAAATAGTAAGAAGACCGCAGAAAACTACACGGTGAAAACAGTTACTGTTTTTAAGCGAGCACCTTCGTGAAAGGAAGCACAAGAGCAGATCCATTGAGGGAATGAAGAGCGCGTTGACTTCCACTTATCAGTAACACACGTATTACCGCTCAGTATTTATGTTACTATTATTTCTAGGGACCGAACATCCCCCATGATCTGAATTCAAATCGAAACACTGATAGTAGCGTACCATGCATAGTGTACCCTGCCCCGAGTCACACTGACGAACGAAACGGTTCCGGTCTTAGTCCGAGATCACAGCCGAAGATAGAATAAGTTGCAGTATGTAGATTTTCCGATCACATTTTTATGGTATTTAATGAAATGTTAGGCGACAAACCAATGAGTGTACAGTCACTATGCCCGAAAGTCGGCAATCTGGCTGAAAGCAATGTGAACAAGCAAATTTTTATGAATGGACATTAGAGCTATCACTGGAAGATGCTCAAATAATCACTCGTAATCTCAACACGTAAGGAAAATATAAATGGCATTTTTATCAAACAACTGGGAAAAGAAGCAAACGTAAACAAGGAAAGATCGAAGACGACGGAGTCACCTAAATGGCCATCGTACCAGTGCCTCACAAATGAATGCCTTTGTGTCATTGTATTTTGAAAGAAAGCTGATTACTGATAATAATTCAGTAGTGTAGTGTCAAGTACATTATTCTAAACAAACGGGTGAATGGTTCGGTAGCAAATAAAGCAGATTAGGTGGTGTGCATCTGGCGAATTTTGACCAGTAAACACATACAACTCATTATACCACATATTACGTCTCATTTAAATAAACTACTTGACTGTGAGCAACCTCAGTACCTATACCACATAAAGAATACGCAGAGCTTCAAAACACACGAGAATTTGTAGAAACTCAAACACGTAAAGTGAGCTGGCGACTCACGCATCTTAGATACGTCTGCGAACAGAAAATAGCCACCCGTCGGTCGGACAGCTTGCATTCCAATTTGGTTCAAACGTTTCACCATTGATCGCCCTTTGGGCTCAATTACAGCGCACATTTCTTGAAAATAAGATTCCGGTTTGAAGAGTAGATCGAGTTCTAATTCCAAACTGCGGGCAACCGCTTCCTGGAAAAGGAAAAGAGAACAAATGTATCTGAATCTGGAACATGCGCGATAACGATTAGGGTAACAGCGGGTTCGAGTCTGTTACCATAAAGTAAGCAGTCAGTGCTACTATCACTGAACGATCTAGAGCTTCATCGTAATAACAGTGTGGATAAATTTTATCATCTCAGTTCATGAGAATATTCCAAGAAGAACCTTCAAGATAAGCACGGACCATCTTCCAGGGTTAGCGCAGGAGGTGGCTATAAGTGGCGGCGATGCAACAGTAATCGGAGACGAAGACTGTCAATCCCAAGCTAAGAGTATGACATCAACTGCATGTTTATTAAACGAGCAGTATTGATGTAGCATATGTCTTAATGTTATTCAACTGGGCTATACAAAATTTCACCCTGGGACTGTTTTTAGTGTTCGGTATATGAAAACTTATGACTCATCCGATGATTCCCAAATGAGAAAAATGTGAATAATAATCTGACCACCGCTCACTGAATCGCAGTCTTCGCATCTACACGAACATCTCGATTAGACCACTGTGTAAAAAACAGTGGTCCCGAATCCAGCACTAATTCGAGCTCGTCACCAGTATCTAACCCTGTCCGGACAGCCTACTAAACTATGACGTTTGTGTCTCACAAGCACAAATGTTGACCATTAGGCAGCAATCTGTGTAAACATAACTGTGTTCCGGGAAATGCGGGTGTTTGTGTACACAACGTCATATCAAGAGGACTGATCGGCAAGCAAGGAACAAATGGAACAAATTATAACAAGGACCAGGTTGAATCATTTAACGGTTCTAAACAGTCCAACACCAGTTACATTCCGACTAACAAAGTTAGGAAGGCATAACAAGAACCGTTTTACTCTGTATGAACCTGATCGAAAACGCCGTCTTAAGGGCTACATAACTTGATTTTTTCATCTGAATTTTTCCCCCTTCGTATCAAGCAAATGCGCTTATGGTGCAATAGAAAATCGGCGCAATCCCCCAAGACTGGAATTCCAGACTGTTGAAAATGTCGATAGATTTTGTACTGGAACTTGTTTAAGTCAGTGTCTTTGGAGAAAATAAAACAACCAGGAACTACAAGTTTACAGTATGCTGCAGTACGCAACGTATGCGAGCTTGCCGAGGACCAGTCAAACGACAAGCACAATCTGCGTACAGAACCGTAAACTTCTGAGATTCATACAAATGAAAATCCTTCACATGTTTATAACAAACATTTACAGGACAGTGCGGAGGATGTGGTAGAGATAGTATGTTAGGGTGAGATATTTAATTGCGTCAGAAGAATACCGGCCAGTTAGTGTAGTCAGAGAGAGGAGAAAACCCGTGCTCAACGCAGTACTGGATTCAGGTCAGTTTGGTAGAACCTGCCGTGACGAGCGTTCTATACAGAAATCGATTCATGTTATAGTAAACTAAGTACGGACGAGTCAATATGAACTGTATGCATTTAGCACACCCTGTGTTCTAACTACGTTCTTTAAGTTTCACATCTACTACCTTTCGCCTCTCGGGATGACTACGCTTTAATTCGTCACACATGGTTCTTAAACGCACAATCGACTTCGGTTTATGGGCATCCGCCAGCTCTGTTAGTAAGATGCCGTTACCAATTGACGAACATACAGAACTTGGCTCGCTGTGCAAAATCTAAACGTGACGATGAAATAGGGAATAGTCGGTCACAGAACACGCCGGGAGATCTTCATGAGGCATACATCACTGAGAAGTCGCAATCCACAGCACGCACCGAATGCTGGGTGGTCTGTACCACAATCCCAAGTCACCGTGCATCAAGTGACACCAACGAAGAGTCAAATCGGTTGCCAAGATAGGAGATTTCATGTGCGATACAACAGTGGATTCAAATCTAATTGATAAGACTCGTCATCAGCCGTTCTGACGGATCACAGTAAACCGTTTCAATGTTTGTCTACATTCCACTAAGCATTAATCACCGGTTGTGGATTGCGACATCCGTCAGTTGTAAGCTTCAATTACCAACCTAAGAGTGTGTTCTGCGTGGATGTGCATTCAATCTGTATTGAACTTCGCGGGTTTGCTTCAAACTAGTCGACTGGGAGACTTTCATCTGTTTATCATACCCCGCGATTAGTGCTCTTGTCTAATGATTCAACCAGTGAAATGGAAGGAAGCTGAGATCATCGAATACTGGCACACGTTTGCAACTGGGAAGTTACAACAAGCACCGGATCATAAAATTGATGCTCGATAACACCATTATCACCTGGGTCGAGACTATGTACGGTAGCAATTCCTATATGGTCAAGGATCTTAGAGCATTCCTATCAAGAATTCGGTGAAACTGCAACCAAATTGTCAGAAAGCAAACAGGTTGTCGAATAGGGCAAATTCGCACGACAAACAGGATGCGACAAAGAGATAACGTTCGACCGTCTACCATTTTAATAGATGTTGTTTAAGTCACCAGTCATCGAGTGAACAAGCCCCTTGGGACCTATAAATCGAGTAGGTCAGGCATAAGGTAAACTTTTTGATCTGTATCTTGCTGTTAATCCTACAAGCAAGCAGACAACCTACCTGCATTGGCGTTGGACAAGTGTAGACGGTGTTCTGCTGGTGCATCTGCATGGCATGTATCAAGTTGGATGGACCCACCGTCCAACCCAACTTCCAGCCAGTCACACTGAAGGTCTTCCCGGCACTGCCAATCGTCAGCGTGCGAGTCCACATGCCCGGAAGTGAGGCTGTGATGTAACAGCACAAAGTATAAGTGAAATCGATAACAAAGGAATGATAGGGAAGAATGAAAATACGATAACATACTTGTTGAGAGGACGGTCAATCATAGATTATCGGCAGAGGAAGGTGACGGGAAATCTAAAGTTCCAACTAAGAGCAAATAATATGACTACAATTTACTTGAGCGCTTCATTTTCATGATTCTTTAGAACACGGTTGTTATAGATTAAGATTCTGATTATTACCAGACGCAACCAGGTTCAATGATACCTGAAAAACAGGTGACTAAGTTCGCCGCAAATGAATATACCGACGGTAGACTAATGACAAACAATACACGTAAACAACAGGTCTAACGGACACAGACAATGGGAAATGAACACAAAGAGTGCACATGGGTGAATTTTCCCGCGGCTTTATACAATGGTCCGCGCAAGCACATTGTGTAAACTTCACGTTAATCGAAAATGGGGTGGATGTCTCCAAGACGTCTCAGATAACGAAAACAACGGATGAGCACCACATCAACATTAGAGTCTGCAATGAAACAACACTGTTTAAGTAAGCTGGCCGGTTAACAGTCGTCAACGACTTGCCTGAAACAACCCAACCAAAATGAGAGCCGAACAATTGTATAAAACCGGAGGGCACGATTTTGCCAGACTTCTGTCTCAAGCTATCACTGAGATACGCAGCGATGTTGGATTCAGTTATACCTTCGCGCACTCCCGAAGCCACAAGATTGATTATTTTTAATAAATACAGATAGGTACTGCTTGTAAGTTCGCAAAATGTCTGATAGCTGCTTCCCTGTAGTCTGTTTTGCTAATATTTCCACTGGTTCTCATATTTCGGGACCAATCGGAAGGGGTTCTAATTTGAGTTGTTCGTCTACTGTTGTTCCTATCCATTATATGTGTTCATGTACAACAGGATTCGGTTATATCACAAGCGAAAGTGATTGAGCGTTCACATATGATAATTCCGTCGTGCCTAATGTAAGGACAATGGCGCAGTGGTCAACACGGATGCCTCATAAAAGCGTGGTCGGAGTTCTAATCCCGGCCGTGGCTAGGATATGCACCACTCACGAGCTCTAGTGAGAGCGAAACTCGAGCCTAGTGCTTCTGCTGTTCGAAAGGGGTCGACTGGAGAGTCTAAGGGAATGCGACAGCTGCGATCAGTTGTGAGTGATGTTCAATCGATATGAAAGCCATAGTCGCCTACCATTTATCAGTATATCAAAAACCCTCAAGAAAGTCATCTTTTACAAAACACGCCGTTAGTTGTACTAGGAGACACTAGATCACTCGTAGGCTGAATAGTTTCAAGATACCTAGCCATGAATAAGAGTGGTCGTTAATATGAGCGATGCGTGATTGTCAAATAGCTATCAAGAGCTCATGATAAAACCAAATCTCTCATGTGTGTTATGTTAACAATGTCTGTGTTACCGACACGTACGCATTCAATAGTATAACTAACAAGTGTCACAGGCTACACACACGTCCTAGGGTTAACAAACTAGGTTTATTGATCAAATATGGTAAAACGAGGTTGTCCAGGGTACGTCAGTAGGAAGAGGAAAACTCCGTATCCTATTGTATGCTTAATCTGACCAAAGATGGGGAAAATTAGGGCGATGAATCAAGTTGGCCCGATCCTGGTCGTTGTGTTGGCAACAACAGTCTGTCCGAGTCCAGGACTGCGGTCTGAGGTTCTCTTCACAATTACGACCCCCAGACAGTCTGTATGTTTACTCAGCGGAAGAGCTGATTAACATGAGAACGTCATCATATCAAAGGAAACGGATCACGTGAAAGCCGATTATCTGTCTAGGTACAAACTATTTAGTCGAGACTGCGAGGAGCTTGGACCTGGGTCACAACTGGCGGTAGTGTTGAAGATATCTTCCTACTTACCACTAAAGTCCCATTGGTATTTGTTAATATGACGCCTTTCTGGGGTAGCGGAATGGCAATCACCTATAACTAAAGTGCAGGATATATAACACGGCTGTGTGCACGACGATGCTCTGCTCTTCACTGCTGCTGAGCCTCGCAGGTTCGTTTCAATGGTGTCCGTAGGATGGCTAATGTTGGCAATACCCGTCTGTAAGGGAACAACCGTCGTTGAGGTTCAACAACGTGCCCGCCACAGGGCACATCGTGTGTTCGTTTTGGGGATAACTGAGAAAAGTACAAGAATGAGCAACTCAAGGCCTGAAGCATAAAGAGACTGGTATAAAGTGAAATCGCTAATGCTACCGGAGTTGCTGATTGGAACCCTAAAGATGCTGAGTTTCGCTGCCCGCAGACACAGAAGAATACCGTCATAAGCCGTAACAAGTATGTGGTTATGTTTGTTGCAACGTCCCCCTTTAGCTATCTTCATACACGCCACCTTTTGAAAAGGGAAAAACAGAAACACGAACCTTGAAAGCAGCTAAAATCGAGTGCACTACAAAGCTGAACAAAAAGGGTGCCAATCTCATTAATATTTCTCTATCTTCCTCTACCGAATCATTTTAGTAACAGCCACCTTTTATGATTCCAACTGGTGTCCGGTTTTCAGATAAGTGTGCGATACACTAGATGATGAGAATAGGCACATACACAATCAGTAGTAAACAGCTGATTGTAAAACTTCAATTCCATGTTCGTACGCACAAATTAATAGTCATTATACCCAGAATATTCACGTAAAGATAAGATTGTAGACAGCTGTGTTCGGTCATTCTCGCAGAACGAATATAATAACAAGAGATTCATCCGATTTACATATATAGAATCATAAAACGAAATATACATAGTCAGAGAAATGATGTGGATAACAGCCTATTGGCTGGTGGTGTGTCCGCTTGTGCGTGACTAAGGTGCGCACTGATCTAGTTGAAATACCCTAATTGGATTCAAATGTAAAAAAGCATTTTCCCAAAATAAACTCTGGTGGGGCAATCGAAACGTTAATGCGTACAACTTATAACTTTGCAAAATTTCTTGCATATTACCAAGACCGTTGTGCTGCAGACGCATAATGCCGCAGAGGTCATGTTAACCTACACCACAAAACGTATTTCAGTCTCGCCTCCAAAACCGTTCGCCAGATCCCATATCACTTACCAATTTCCACGTAGTTGCTAAGTACACTGCATTGGCATGATGGAACGTCAGCTGAAGTTTCGGATCTCGGAACACATCTCAACATGGGTGAAGAAGTATGTGGCGCAGGTGCACGGTGACAACTCAACTCTGTACACGGTAGCCACCACAGACCACCGGCATCAGTGATCGCTCATCTCTTGGAGAGCCATCACTAGGTGGATCCCAAGCAAGCATTCACAGTTGTGTTACGCAACTGATAAGCACTAGTTGATACGATATGCTGAGGCAGTTGCTCTGATACGCTGGTATCCACCTCTAAGTGTGCAGAATGACCCACTTGTTAGCTTAACACTGATATGATAATGGCAACATTGACTCATTAGCGAGTAGCTGCGTCGTATATCTCGCTTGTATGTGTGGTTTCCCATTTGACCTCATGTTTTCCGTCTTAAAATCTCCTGTTCTGCAGTACGCACTTGATAATATGCAGAGAACTTTGCAAAGCCATAAAACGGATTCAAATGGTGTAAACTGGCGTATAGCCTGTATATATTCATTTTAGGCTCACAGCTTGGATTGTTGAACCCAAGAAATGTGTTGCGATGCGAGTTTACTGGTGTTCATCCTGCTTGTCAGTCAACATATCGTCAGTCGACTTTAGGCTATATCAACAATGCTGGAATAGTTTCCACCTATTTCTACGCGCCAGCTGAACAAATTTCGTGCATACAACTTTCCCTTATCATTCTCACCCATGTGGTCACTTCTGTGCAATCTGTGTTGATTTCATGATCTTGTGTTATCAACTTACCACAGGGACAGTATGTGTTAATCCAAGCGTTAGCCATTTGCCCGTTTCGCTGGTCACAGTTGATACACGCAATCACGAATACTACATCGCACTGTTCGTGCCGTTTTTACCGCGTGACGAGATAATTACTGCACATCATGGGCGGGAGTGAGAGTTTAATTTCCGAAGACTTTCCCCCTCACCAACACAGACACACGAGTGCTTGTTAGACGATGGAGCCGTTGTGGTGGAAAAGAGAGAAATTAATCACGATGGGTTCCAAACTGTCCTATAAGAGGTTCAGTAGATTATGATGACAAGGCTCCGAGTCTGTCTTAATGCGTCCGGGACGTGTAGCGGACCAACAGTCCTTTTCTTGGCCAAGTTGTGCTTGACCTGCTGCTTGTCTTAAGGATGGTGTAATAAAAGAATTAGGCAGACTGCTACTAGACTGTGTCCGGTGGTTTCACTCACTCAATCACATGACCTTAGTTTTAATAGGTTGGGGGGAAAACAGTGTTGAACTAGCGTAAAATTACTCAGAATTTTACCTGCATTTTCAATGTATGTGCCAGTTCGGTCATATTCAACTAAACTAGCAGGAAGGTGAGTAAATCAGAAAGTGGTTTATGTTCAGTTCGTTAGTTAACGTAGCCCATAAAAGCTTGAAGGCCACGATGAGAACTGAGCAGGACGAAAGACAGCCAATAAATCGGAATTAACAGTTTACATTTTTGACATTCTGGGCGTAGAGCTCCAATTTTTGGTCGGGAATTTGCATACTAATGGATATACTGATAAACCGGTAACCTACAACGCACAACGATCGGATCTACGGGGCTGTGAACACTCTTTCACCCACAAAATGGTAGATGAGATTACAGCAGAACGATGGAATCGCAGATCTGTCACTGATTATGGAACTTGACACGATCTTGAAGAAGAACCTTCATGTTTCACAGCATTAAGTTAATCACACACCTTCAGCTCAAATACGTAGGATCCGGTGACGTCCCTCCTTTTGTGTGTTGTCATTTTCTTAGTTCCGTAGAGCAGAGTATACCGGTCGCGAAATGGTGTGTTCATCGGAGCAAACAGGTAAACACTACTCCGTTTAGTTGTTTGTCGGACAGCAACGAATTATACCTGCGGCAATGTTGATTCGTCTGGTTGATTCTGGTCACACAGTGAACGAGGTGTGGAGTTAAAGTTGATCTATTTGCGTCGTATGTGTACACTCGAGATGAGCGGAATATGGTACATTCGAGGTTGTAGAGACTACCGAAAGATGTGCTCGAAGAAGTCTTCCGGTTAAGTTATATGGCCAGCTGTTGCCAAAACAAACGATACGGCATCATATCTGTGGTCCCCAAATGAATCTGAATTGGTACCGTATTACGGACCACTCAAACATCGCCTGCCAACACACTACGCAAACGATACTGTAAACGTAATCAGACGGGTAAAAAGGCAATATGTTAATAAACCGACATTAGACAAGAAGACAGGGCGGA
The DNA here is from genome assembly GCA_013368495.1 of Paragonimus heterotremus. Classification (NCBI taxonomy): domain Eukaryota; kingdom Metazoa; phylum Platyhelminthes; class Trematoda; order Plagiorchiida; family Troglotrematidae; genus Paragonimus; species Paragonimus heterotremus. The sequence continues at coordinate 47,490 of LUCH01003989.1, forward strand.
AACGCATACATGTATGTACACAGTTTGTAAGAACTGATCTAGATCTCACCAATTTTAACGTGCTTTTTCGGTGGGAAAACGAGCCACTCATATACCTCATCTGAAACACAGACCAAATTGTGTTTGATGCATAAATCCGCGATCGACTGCAACTCGTTGAGATCAAAAACCTAAAAGGAGGGAAACGGTGGAAAATAATTATGCATAAGTTAGAACCGTAACCATTGTGGTGACCCCTTCAAATAGCCTATTTTTAGCAGAAATTTTATTGTTGTTTGTTTTAGCACATTCCCGTATCCGGGAGTTCTTATGTTGAATTTTCGCACATTTCCGCTTTGTGAGTTACACGCCGAGCGTTACTCAACTGTACATTTTCATTTCTCCGTCGAGGTTACCGTTCGCCTCCCCAGTAGACGCACAGTAATGCAAAAATGTGTAGATTATTTCCATACATACTTCATTGATTAGTATACATTATGCACGTTTGGGTCGACCGAATATAGTTGATCAATGATTGCTGTTTTTAATGGTGCGCCTTTTGGCAACGGTGCATTATTTAACGCTCTAACGTATCTTGGGCCTAGTGATTATAAGAGACCTTTAACTCTTGGAGATTCACTTAGTGCTGGGGTTCATTTCTGTAGTGTCCACAAGTTAGTTATATTTCATAATTCATGCTTATACATTTCGGTATACATCGTTTTGTTATCTTCAGTTATACACTTGTGTGAAATCATCAAAAAATCATTTTTTTGAATTGCATCATTCCACACTAATAAACGGTGGGTACCGCGCGTCATCTCCGTCTTCTTCATTCGTGTGAATATTGGGTGGTTGGACGGTGAGATATTTTAGCACCGCGTATTAGCTGATCTATCGACGCTCAAATTTTATCGTATCTCGTCGCTTGTGGAATTATCTAACGGCCGTCCCACAGATCTGATCTCTAGCGCTGCCCTTTTTTCTTTCTTGCGGTGTTCTATTCCACCTAACGGACCATGACGTATCAGTGAGTCGTTCCTGTTTTTACCGATACGTTTTCTGTTTAATCCGTACGTCTACCTTTGATCTTATTCGTCACCGTTATAACTTTTCCGTGATTCTACCATACTTTTGGTCATTTTTATTAGTTAATTGATCAGTCCACTACATTCCCCTCGAGGTCGGGTTAGAGAACTGACAAATCAGGCCGTTAGTATCGAGACGTCTAAAAGAAGTCACGCCACAACTCTGCTGTGTTCTCTCCAATCAACCAGTAGAACTGATAATGGCACTCAAGAGAGAGCGACATCCTAGAGGGTGCATCTGTGCTTGGTGTTTAATGGTTTACAGTTCAGCGACAAACGTCGCTCTACGTTGCTGCAAGAAATTGAACAATTACTTAGTGTTCCTTATGTGAATTGGGATGCATACTGAACAACGTGAAGAACAAACTGGTGTGGTGTGACGCGTGTGAACCCGGCAACCAGCCAGGAGATTGCCGAATAGCTGTGAAGTTAACCTGAGCATACTAAGGCTGTAAGAACTGCACAATGCACGCCACATACCACACGTGCTCTTGGCTCGCTATGCGTGCCCGGTTAGCTCAGTCGGTAGAGCATGGGACTCTCAATCCGAGGGTCGTGGGTTCGAGCCCCACATCGGGCGTGGGGGTTCTGACTTTTCCCACTTTTTGTAGTCTTCTTACCACGCCTGAAGTTAGTAGTCATCGAGCCACTAAACAAATAGCGCATACTAATGCGCATCTCAAATAGCGCATTAGTATGCGCTATTTGCCTATACACAGCCTTTAGAAAAACATCACCTTTCGGTGTGTTCATCTCGTTACGACCTACATGGTTCTTCATTGGACGTAGTTAAGGTCGTCAGTGGGATTACAGGTTACGATGAATTAGTAAACTCATCAGGTATGCTATATTTAGTGTCAATTCGTCGATCATGAAAGAGCCGTACATTCAACATTAGCGCAAACTAACAGACACACGAAAGCAATAAACGTTCGACTGTTACAAACAGATCTCAATAGTAAGGCGACGGAAACGCACAAGATATAAGTATAAAGATCGGTAATTTTGGTAAACAGTTATACTACTCATGAGTAACAAATATACAAAATACAAACATGCTCACCTTCCCCAACGGATTGTGAGGCGTGTTCAAAATGATCATCTTCGTTCGTTTTGTGACCTTGGACTCCAGCTCCCGTGGATCCCATTTCCAGTCGTCGCTTGTTATTTCCCCTGTACCATCAATGGGCTGAACAAGAGTGCATGGACCACTAACAATTACTGGGTTGATCAGAAGAAGTTAATGCGTAACGACTTGTAGGAGGGACCAAACAAAGCAAATAGTTCAGCATAACGTAAACGTTTGACCACTTGGATACGGCGTGTAAAACATCGTTTTAACAGCCCACGAATCAGGAATAACTCAATGTCTTAAGACTAGCTGGTGCATCCGAGGCACATATTTAAACAAAAGGAAGTAAGTAGATTACTTTCGCAATAACAGAGTTTCTATCATTGTTATCGTAATGGAAGAAAATAAACGATATGATGCGCTGAGTGAAATTCATAGAAACTTCCTTTAAGCCAATTAGCTTCTAAATCTTTCTGATACTCACAATTATTGCAAAATGAATTTTCCCCAACACTCATAACGTTGTTCTGCTTTTTCAACACATTCAACTTATAAACGGTCAAATGTGTGATTATCGATTATTTCGTACAACCACTGCCCACCAACTAGAAAGCCATTGGCCTAGATGGGTGAAGGAAGTTGCTGTTTCTGATGATCACAAACTGAAGACTCAACCTATTGACGGAAACGGGAGTACGCGGTTAATTTCTAACGGAGGCGAAAGAGCAAGCCCTACCATGAGTCCGAAAAAGATTATCAATGCGTCCAGCCATAGTTAATCCATCATGTGCTAACCAGCATGCTGTCTAAAGATTACGTGTATTTCCGATGAGTAGTAGGGGATTCTGGTTTTCATGCAAACTGAACATCACCCACAACTGATCGCAGTTGTCATGCACTACTGACCAGCTCTAATTAGAGCGGAACTCGAATCTAGTACTCCTTTTGGAAATGGGCTGACTGGAAAGTCTACAGCAATGCGACGACTGCAAGTAATTGTGGGTGATGTATACCGTATATGATCATGTGTATTTACCTGAGTGCTTTAATAATGACTATATAGTCGATCGCATTGGGGGAATCAGATTTTCTCACAGTACAACAAGAACAAACACACACGTAGGGTTATTAGATAATGTGCTAAAACGATTGGAAATACAGAGTGACTATCAAGTGTGCGTTGCATCTTAGTTGAATGAAGAATAAGTTCGAGTGGACAAATAGCTCTTTCTATGCATTTAGAAGAACGCTTACCTTTTGTGGTCGTAATGGAAGGTAGACGGGAACGCCACCAGCACCAACGGTCATCGGCGCGTAACAGTCAAAACTAGGTTCCATAATGATCACTTCGTCTCCATGATCGATCAGAGAGGAGATGGCTGCGAACAGAGCACCGTAAGCTCCTATGGAAACAATAACCTCGTTCATAGGATCCAACTGCCGGTCGACAGCGAACGAGTTTTGTTTAAGTGGGCCAGTTGCATTCGCATACAAATGTGGGTCACACCGCATAAAGGGAGTGTATAACTGGGCGAGGATATTGACTAGACGGGGATGACCCTGAAATATGAAGTGACTACCGTATCACACAGAACGTAAGTTGACGAATATATTGAGCGAGCTCAAAAAAAACTAATCGCTAACCATAGATCGAGTATACTGGTGTAGAAGCGGATTCACATCTGGAGCACCGAGTGACCCGATGCTTTGGAGGACATGGGCGCGTGGTAGGCAATCTGGAAAACCCTGCCACGAAAAATGTGATGAAGAAAAGAACAACGAAAGTTTACTGGAAATAATCCACCAAAAAATCTACAACTATACAATAGCTAACAGAAAATTGGGACTTGATCACACAGTTGAAAATAACAGGCATATTCTGTGAAACAAGTTGGAAGTGTAGAGGTCTTATAAAGCATAGGATAGTCGATAAATGATTTTCATTGAATACGAAGGTACAAATATGTTGGCATGTTGCAGTATTTCCCTAACATTTTGATTGTGTAACCTGTATATTTGCTGTCTTTAGCAGTAGTTACCTGTTCGGCAATTTCGTGCCAACAAACAAAAACTGTAGAAAGAATTCCGAACTTACCTGTCCCAAATTAATCGGCTTATACTTGGTTACCGCCTTATTGATTTCAACCCTGAAATAAAACCGTGGAAAAAGTGGGTGGAGCTATCGGTCAGTTTATGGAAGAATAAATTTCCCATAAATAATTAAATGAAAAACTTGCCACGGCGAACAAGTTCGCTTTCAATGAGTTAATATGAGACTAAATAAATGACATCTATAGAACAACTTTACAAGAGAATCACTTACGGGGTCAACATAAAACGGTGTAAATTGATAAGACCAAAGAAACCAGGATCAAGCAAACAAGACACTATTGGAACGACAATTATTGACATGTTTATGGAGGGACACAAAGTAGACCAAAGTATAAACAAAATGTTATTACAACCGAACGTTAATCGATTCAGTCGAGGCTTCGATTAGGTGCTCTTCACTCAGATGGATGAAGGAGACGCATTAGTCACAGTTATCCCATTAACAATTGACCTATAAAGAGGTTACGCAGTTACAATGCTGTTTGTTCAGAGGGCTACAAATTCGACCACTCTGAGTAGATCGGTCCGGTCTTCCCATGAGAGATCATAATGGAACAATCTCTACAGAGAACAAAATTTTATAATTCAGCGGTTAAAAATTACGCGCGGCATCCGTGGACTGAACGTGGATGGCTGCACCGAAACGCAAAATTCGAATAACGTTCTCGAAGCGGATGGGGAAGAAAGTACTGAGACACAGCGTGAGATTGCGTGGGGTTGCTCACTGCACACAGGTAAACCGTATTGAACCATAAGAGGAGAGTGACTCCACCTTCAAATCAGGAGCAAATTAAAAACAAACAATAGAGCAAATGTACAAAG